>NW_019294387.1:0-25360 GCF_000500325.1 Leptinotarsa decemlineata
AAATGTGTGTTTGTTATGTAATACTTCGGTCTCCGTTGCTAAAAAAAGGAAATATTGAGAGAAATCATAAAACTGTACATTCTAATTTTGAAAAATCATTCCCACTACATTCTGCCGCCAGAAAGGAGAAACTGAAATAGTTAAAAAAGCAGTTAATTGGACAACAATCGATATTTTTAAGAACAGTCGACAAAAATAAGGCTGCAACTGAAGCATCGTACCGTGTGTCCCAGATAATTGCACAAAAAAAGAAATCTTATGAAGACGGGGAAATGATAAAACAGGCGTTTTTAGAAGCTGCTGATTCGTTATTTGCCAACTTTAGAAATAAAGACGAGATAGCAAAGACGAGATAGTTTCAGCTGTAAAATATATGCAACTTTCTGCTAATACAGTGATGAGACGTGTAGAAGTAATGAGCAATGATATTTTTTTATAGTTAAGAACTGACTTAGATAACTGTGTTTATTTTTCACTTCAACTGGATGAATCAACAGATGTCGTTGACACTGCCCAGATGGCCGTGTTCGTCAGGATGGTTTTTAGTGATTTTACGATTAAAGAAGATCTTTTGAAGTTCATTCCACTGAATGGACACACTACTGAACATGAGTTGTTTTCTCATTTAAAAAATATTATTTCTTCCGAGAAAATTCCAATATCGAAAATGGTAGGCTTGACAACCGATGGCGCTCCAGCTATGGTGGGTTGTGTGTAATAAGGGTCTGGTGGCGTTATGTCGTAAAGATGAAACTTTTCCGCAATTTCTCTGTTACCACTTCATTATCCATCAGCAAGCATTATGTGGAAATTTCCTGAAACTAAACAACGTTATGAAACTGGTGGTAAAAATTGTGAACAAGATTAGAGCTCAAGCGTTACAAAGAAGATTATTCAGAACCTTGGCCGATGAAGTTGACTGTCAATACGGGGATCTACTCCTTCACTCTGAAGTCCGGTGGTTAAGTAGAGGACGGGTGCTGAAACGTTTTAATGATGTCCTATCTGGCATAGTTCAATTTTTCAAACAACGTGATGAACCGACTCAGGAACTAGAAAATTCAATCTGGCTTAGAGATTTTGGTTTTCTCGTGGACATTACAGAGAAATTAAACGAACTTAATTTGCAGCTTCAGGGGAGAGACAAAGAACTAGTGGAAATGAACAGTAGTTTTGCCATCTTGTGCACGGTAGACGCAACTCACAACAGTTGGTTACGGATTTGGTCGCGTGTTGCAGCCACCAACCTCAAAACTTTGTACGTTCAACTGCTTTGTTTTGTGGTCTTATTGTATGCAAAAAAATAGTTTTTTTGCAATAATTGAGGAAAATTGGATAGCTAATGTTTGAAGTAGGTATCATTAGCATCAAAATTGAAAATATTACATTATTACAAGTAAACATGAACAACTTATTGTTGTGGTACCTTTCGTGTACTACCGCGTCGGTTGAAACTTTTATGGTGTCATGGTGTTTATGGTATCATGGGTTATGGTGTTGGTCGGTGGTTCAAGCCCTAGTCTGAACGATTGATTTTCACTTGCCAACGTCCAACCCGTGTTAGTTAATCCTTAGCTGGCACAGGTTTCGACTTCTGAGGGTTGTCCTTCGTAGGGGTGTGACAGCTGGTTAACGGAAAAACAGATTTTTTAAATAGATATTCTTTCTAATTATCATGATCCTGAAAACATTTGTGAAGTACAACGCAAGGAGGTACTAAGGATGGTAATATAAAACCGGTTACATATTCTGCCGCGGTCATTGACTACAATCATAACATGAATTTCGTAGATAAATTCGATCAACTGCTGGCAAGATACAGAATTGATAGACGAAGTAAGAAATGGTGGCATAGAATTAATTATGTTCTACCTTTGAGATGCAGCGGTCGTAAATTCGTACTCTATTTACAAACTGCTACAAACCACCAATGTCTTCCAAATACTTCCGACGTCAAGTCATTGATGGTTTAGTTGCTGAAAAACTAGTATATCTAATGAAAGATCATCTTCTCAATCTATAGTTCCAGTACAAATTAAAAAATCTAAGCCCTTTGTTCCCGCTGAAGTGCGACAGTAGTCTTCAAAACATCAACCGGAGCGAAGCACGAGAAGATGTGCATTATATAGTTCAAAAGTTAAACAGGTGCCTAGGTAAAACCAAATCTTGCTTCCAGAACTACCATGCCCAATAATTTCAAAGGATAATTCACCAAAGAGAATGAAATTTTTAAAACATTATTACAAATGATGATAATAGTGAAGAAAACAAATCTCTTATTTACTATCCTAAAAAAGAAAGACAGAAGATTTAACTTGGTTCCCTTGTCCAGTAATATTAAATTTGAGTAACGGGTAACGAGATGGGGTACACCCCCCATTTTTCTATAGTTTGGAAAATACAAGTTTCAAATTATTAGGTTACTATAGTACTATAATTCTCTTATCTTGACTGGAGGTAACCACAAACTAATTTTTTCAAATGGCAATATAAGCATTATTTTCA
Organism: Leptinotarsa decemlineata; assembly: GCF_000500325.1. Lineage (NCBI taxonomy): Eukaryota > Metazoa > Arthropoda > Insecta > Coleoptera > Chrysomelidae > Leptinotarsa > Leptinotarsa decemlineata. The sequence continues at coordinate 2,506 of NW_019294387.1, forward strand.
TTATTCGAAAGAGGTTTGAATTAATGAGAAAAAAAAGGTCTAGTTCACCCTAAATAATAGAACCAAAACAGTATCTGAGACTTTCCACAATTAGCTGATCACTATAATCATAATTCATACTGTGTTTGAGATCATTGAAAAAACTTATCCAAGAACTCATACACTGTTGTCGGATTTGTGACCAGAAATATTCAGGTTTGTTGGAGATTCTCTTTCCTTCAATATGACTCTTGAATCCTGCTAAATTATCATTGTGATAATACCTTAAATAACTCTGCAAAGATCCAATTTTGATATTTTCTGTTCCTTCATCTGTTCTCAGCAATGTAGACACAAATTACATAATTGTCTAATTGTTTCTAAGTAACATGACGCTATTATCCTAGGATTGTTATTACTTGAAGCTACTCGTAGCCACAATATTTTTCCGGAAAATCCATCTTTAGCTCGCTCTGTGGATTACGTAACCAAATGGCTTCAGTTTGTCATAACCATCCATGTGCCATATAAAATTGGGTTCTGGAACTATGTATTTACGTCGCTTTAGCCTCCTACGTGACCTTGCCTCAACACCTTCCGGATCAGCTATCCTTAGTATTTCCAAAACAGTATTCCTTTTTATTTGGATACCATATACCAGTTTTAACCTCTTCCATAACGACTTGTATCCTAGGCAGGTTCCACTACCATCTTCAATTTCTTCTGACACCCAAAAAACCACATCCTCTATGGGTGATTCTTCAACATTTTTTCGTTTCAGATTAAATTTTTTCAATATTCTTTGTAACTGCCTGACAGAAATGCATAAATTATGGTGAAATAACGAAAAAAACACGATTTCAGGCTGAGTGTAACCCTCTGTGAAATATTTCTTGATTAAATTGTTACGAAACCACCGCATTGCTAACAATCATTGATTCAAACTTCATTACTATTCTACTAACATATATAAATGGATAGAAAACCAGCCATTCTTTATATTTCAAATTACGCATACCAATGTGACATAATATCTCTGTACGTTTCACAAGTGACGTAATATCTCTGTACGTTCCACAAGTGACGTCACATATCTGTACCAGTGTATCAGTAGCATTGTATGTCGTGACCGGGTTTCCGTACAATGATTATGGACGGTACAGGATTGCTTACTTTTGAGATTTTGTTAGACACGTCACGTGATTTCGTGTTGGTTAGGAAATGGGGGGGAGTGGGGGGCAACAAACAAACGGGGCATTGGGGGTTTGGAGAGATTTCAAAACGTTGTCACCATCATCATCAGGTGTTGAGGTTAGGTAGAATAAATAAATAAAACATCTCGAATAGAAATTTATTATACATTTTCATTTTGATAACATATCACAAAGCCATTTGTATAGAATATCTGCGTTTCGGAGACTGCAATTATATTTGGTTTGATTGTGAATGTGATGCATACAAGGTGAGACACCTTCATTGTTGTTATTGTCGAATGTGGGAACCATCCATGTCGTATTGTCATACTCCTCCAAATTCACGACGCGTGTAGGTATATCCAACTCGTGAAATTTCGCTGCTAGATAGTCACGTTTTTGATGACCTCGCACATAAACGATATCGATACCTTGTAGATTTTTCAAGAGGATATGGCATCCAATTGATTGTATTCCACAAAACCAGAGGAATACCTCAATCCGTGAACGTTTCGCTCTAAGTAACAGGCGGTACGACGATCTTCTTTACTCAAACAGGAAAATGGTATGTTTGGCAACAGTAAAAAGTTACTACATTGAATTCCGATCCTAACAGCTATCTCCTTAGGATGGAATTGTTGCTCGATGATGAAACGTTGAATATCTACGACGGCTATTCTCATGTTGACTCTTCGATTGATACTGCAGCAAAATCACATTTCAGTTCCATTTCTTGATAATTTCGCTGAGTGGGAGGTGTTCAATGACTGTCGTGCACAATGATACAATAGGCTCGTGTATTTTATGGAAATCCCTCGGATGCTTCGATTTCAAGTTTTATATCAACACTGGAACTTTTGATGCTTTCATCCCTTCTAGAGCAATCGATGACAAAGAGAGTTTTTTTAATAAAGTCAGCGGTGTTGATGAGAGGATTATGTTGACTAGTCATTTTATAGGTAAGACCGAATTGTGCGTAGTTGAAGTATGCTTGCAAAAAATTCATTTTCCCAAAATTCAGATGCATATTCTCTTTGGGGTAATTTTCACCGTTCAGAGTCAACGTTATATTGGTGATATTTATATGGTTGAATTGCGTTGGATCATTGTTGACTTTGGTGTAATCACGATCTTTTTGGAAACATACAATCACCTATCGAGGGCTTTAGAGAAACGAAGAATTCTTGACGGTCCATATTTCATTTTTTGCACCTTGTGTGAGAGCAGGCAGCATATGGAGTTCCCATTTTCTGAACGGAATAAGAATAGGAGAGTCGGCTTGGATAGCTTTTAAAAGTTGCAATTTAATTTGATCATGAGGGAAGATTCGTTTAACTTTCAGTTCGATATTTTCAATGTTCAACTTAACTTCCGTCTTTGATGCTACTGTACCAGCAGTCTCATCTATTTTGAAACAGTTGCTATCATCTCCAGCTCGTACTAATCGGATGGTGTGTTTACCATAGGAAACACATTGATGATCATTGAAAATATTCAAGAAATGTTTAACAGGTATAAGTATGTTGAACGTTAAAAATGTAGTTTGAATGATGCCGAAGCTGTTGGGGTATGTCCATCCTGAGATAGCCAAGTGCTTGATATCTTCATCGGTGTAGGTGAGGAAGCCTCTGACAGTACTAACAATTCCAACTTCACGAACTGCTTCCAATTCTTTACCATTTTGCTCATAGGTAGCAGATTGAAACATGAAATCACCAGCATTGTTTACGAAGGTTGCCCGACCATCTCCTTTAATTCTCTCAACTTTCCGCTGATGAATAGCAGGCTATCGTACAAAGCATCATAGGCATCGGATTGGTTAATGTCGATTTCAATAACATCATTGTTGCGAAAAGATTTGACATACGGGTAGTAGGTCCGCCATTCTACCTTTTGTATGGATTCATCGTTTTGTGGTTTTCGGAAAATGTTGAACACTTGATTGGACAACATGATAGCCAAGAGATTCCAAAAATAATTTATTCACCGTTGACAGTTGTTGACGCTGCTTGAGAGTCTTGGTGAAAACTGACGTGGGACTGGGTGATGAGTTATTCTTATAGATAGTTAACACCATATTTTCGCTTCAATTCCAAACGAACTATTATTTCTTCGTTTCTGAAATCAACGAGCCTAGAATTTTGGTCGAGAACTCGCAATGTAATGTTGTTTATTTCGTTCGTATAAGAAATGGGTAGATAAATAAGATGATTGGGTGTTTCGTCAATTGCGTAAACAGGATCAACATCGACGGCAAATTCGTATATCGTATGAGATGGTGTGTCGTTGTAGAAGGCTCCAAACGTAATTTTGCTATCTATGTGTATGGTGCGTACTTTAATGATATCCACAGGTAGATCGGATGCGTAATGCAAAGCCAAGCTATTTGCAGGTCGGAAATCAATCGAGTGTTTCAAACAAAATATTTCGTTTTTCAGCGTATTATTGTTCGATTTGAGATAGAAAAATTCCTGGGGATTTTCCTTGTACGTTTTAGGCACAATATATTTGCTTATTAAAGCTTCAATGTCACCAATTTCGTAAGATCCAGAAGGGATATCGATACTTTTTTGTTTAGTTTTGTTATCGTTTTCGTAATAATAGAATTTCGTGCCTTCTTCAATGTTCGGTATACTGTTGTACGAATGGAAACTGAGCAAAGCCAAACTGTATTCTGAATCGGAATCCAATCGAATGGGTGGATTGAAATCGATGGAAAGTATCGAAGAACGACTCGTTAGAGTTAATATCATAGACATGATATTCCTACATTTCATTTATTCCTACAATAATAACATTCTCTTTGTGAGCTAACAGGACCATAATACATTGCATTTTGTAGCGATGACGCAGTTGACACCACCTCATTTCGATAATGGATGAAACATGGTGAATGAATCTGCAAAGCGAATCGATGTTGGTAGTCCTTTGGTAATCTATGCCAAACATCCAATAATTCCCAAGGTTCAGCATTCTCTATCAAATAGTCAATCGACTATTTTTTCAGACATAATGAAGTAGAAAGTGAAGGCACAGATGTCCGCAATTACTCTGGTCAAAATTTTGATACCGATCATTGTTATATGTGATCGTTATACCCCTTCCAAAATATCGCACCAATTCCATCGGAGGTTTGAGATTACCGAAACTATCAAAATATTGTACAGCATTGTCGTTTTTAATGTAAGCTACCCAATGAGTGCCTTTATTTAATCGAGAATCCAAGTTGAATACAGCACATTCTCGCGGCCAAAGGACCACAAGTTGGCAACGCATCACGCATAAAGACTCCACGAAAATGTGGTATTTTCAATTGATGGGCACACTTTTGAATTTCCGAATCATATAATGCTCTATGGTGTAGCTTTAGTAGGAGTTTTTCTGTTGCTTTTTTTAAGTAAAGGTCTCGTCCTTTGCGTTGATGTTTTTTTAGAAACAGACCAAATCCCCGAGGTGTTTTGCCGCAGATTTCTTCACGTCATTCGTCGTAGGCTTTCAGTTTTTGATTATATTTTGCAAAATACTGCGTCGAAATGATTTCACACCCATTCCTAATTTCCGTTTGGACTTCATTACTCCGGTGACGAATCGAGCGCTCGCCTTCTCGCCAAGTGTTGTGTCTTTAGATTTCACTCGTTGCCACGCCTTTTCTTCGAGAGCTTTATCAGCTCGATGTTTAGCTTCAAGAGACGTATTTTGCAAATAAGCCAAGTCGTGTTGTTTACAAGCCGAGTCTAGTGGATTAATACCAGGATCGCCTCGTGCAAGTTGTTCTTGTAGTTTCGTACCATGACCGCAATACTGATAGCCAGGTAAGTGTAATTCAAATGGTAGCTTATTGATTAGCGTATTGACGATACCTTCTCCGTGATAAGTCAACATTTGGAATGATGGATGACGTGAATCTACCGATCATCGATCAGAACATGGAAGTCGTTCCGCAAGACAATACATTACCCATAGACAACTTGGACTATTTGGATGATGGCGTCAAGTATCGAAATAAACACGGCAAGTTGTTGCCAAATTCGTTTCTCGCCATCATATGTGGTCCGTCAGGGTGTGGAAAAACCAACACAGCATTATCGATATTATTTCATCCGAATGGAACCAAATTTGAAAATGTCTACGTGTACTCAAAGTCGTTGTATCAATCCAAGTATCAGTTGCTTCGTGAGATATTGGAAAAAACCAAAGGAGTCGGTTATTTCCCATTTCGAGACAACGAAGAAATTCTCAGTCCAGAGGCGGCTAAACGAAATTCCATATTCATATTCGATGATGTAGCCTGCGATGGTCAGTAGAAAATTCGCGAGTATTATTCCATGTGCCGACATAAGGACATTGATGCCATCTATCTGTGTCAAACGTATTCCAAGATACCCAAACAAGTAATACGCGACAATTGCAACATGCTTGTATTGTTTTAGCAAGACGAAATGAATTTGAAACATGTATCCGATGAACACGTATCTCCAGACATGTCTTTCGATGAATTCAAGAGAATGTGTGCCGAATGTTGGCGCGACAAGTATGGAACTTTTATCATTGTCAAGAATTGTGATTTGAATATGGGGCGATATCGAAAAGGCTTCGACAAGTACATAAGTGAATGAATACGTTTATTTAGGAAATCCTAATATACCTACATACAATAATAATAATAATATACAATAATAATAATAAATCAGTAAACAATAATAATATGTCCTTAAACAACAATAATAATAACTAATAACTAGAGTCATATATATGACTGTAATCTAACAATGTTGAGAAATAAAATAGGAAAGGAAACAGAATTCAAAGTTAACTAACTTAGATAAGACTATACTAACAATTTAAAACATACAGATACATGCATACATAAATGTTGAGGTTTAAGACTACTGATGTTCTGCATCATTGAGACAACGTGTGGTTTCAGTAAGAAGGAAGAGAAAGAGAAAATGAAGAAGGAACCGTTCGATCAATCTCGAGCATTTGAAGGAACACAATTCTTACCACTTGAAGATGTTGCTGAAACGGGAAAGGATTATGATGAGGTATTCCACGAGTCGCCTTCACCACCACCACCACCACCATCAATGGAAAATATTTCAGAGGAGAGTATGATGGAGTACCTAGAGCAATATCCGTCTATATCGCACAAATATGTTATGCAACATTGGACTAAATACGATTCGATTGATATCCTCTTCAATATGGATCCTCGGTAGACTTTGATAAACGTGGAAATATCACAGTAAAGGTACTAGGCCGTTTCTGGCCCATTCCTTATGGAGATTAATATGGGAAAACAGCTAGGTCCATTCTGGCGTTTTTGGTTCCTTTCAAAGTTACGCGTACGGCAGAAAATTGAGCAGCGTTATCGCGGTTTGGAAGATAACGATTCGAGCCCGTTTGGAATGAGAACAAATACAGGGTATTAAAAAAAAACATGGTTGCCAGCGAAGAAAAAACATGGCGGCAATGTAACGGGCATTGAGTGGAGTATACAGAGGTGCGTCAAAATATATAATTTAAGGAACATGACAGCTTAACGGGACTGTTATATTTCAATGCGCGATCCCTCGCTGTGTGTACAGGGTCTCTCAAAATACATCATTAAAAAAAACATGGTGGCGAACATTGAGCGGAATATACAGGGTGCGATAAAATACATCATTTAAGAAACATGGCAGTATAACGGTGCTCTATTGTTTTAAAGTGTGATTCTTCAATGTTTACAGGGGTTCTATCGTTTTGTCGTGCGATTCTTCAATATATACAGGATGTCTCATCCAAGAAAAAACATAACAGGTTAACGGGGCTCTATTGTTTCAGTATGCGATTTTTCAATAATGTCTACAGGGTGTCTCAAAATACGTTATTTCAGGAACAGGACAGTTTAAGGGGGCTCTATTGTTTTAGCATGCCATTCTTCAATGTCTACAGGGTGTCTTAAAATACGTCATTTCAGGAACAGGACAGTTTAACGGGGCTCTATCGTTTGACGTGATATTCTTTAATGTGTACAGGGTGTCTTTTCAAGAAAAAAACATGGCAGTTCAACGGGGCTCTATTGTTTCACCGTGTGGTTCTTCAGTGTGTACAGAGTGTCTCAAATACGTCATTTAAGGAACAGGATAGTTCAACGAGGTTCTATCGTTTTGACGTGCGATTCTTCAATGTGTACAAAATACGCCATTTAATAAAAAACGTCGTTTTTGGCTCAAAATCCAATGTTTTTTCTTATGGAGCTCAAGTTTAGTCATTTTCAGACCTCGTAGCGGAACCTTGTGGAATACCCAACTCGAGGTAGATGTGACGTGTGCAAGTGTTATACGATGCAATATATATGTTTATATAAGGAAGAAGTGTGTATGAAGTCAGCAGTAGAGAAAAATCAAAGACGGTGACATATACCAAAAGGGCACTAAGTTGTATATTCGCTAATTATAATCGAATCATCGCGTACAACACGTCAAATGAAAGGAGAGGAAATGCAGGATTCATCGACAAAGAAAAAGCAAAGATTGCGGTCAGAAGGGCACTAAGCCAAATTTTCGTTAATGATAGTAGCATCGTCATTTACAGCGCGTCAAATGAAAGGGAAAGGAATATAGAATTATTCGACAAAGAAAAACAAATATGGTAGCCAGAAGGGATACTAAGTCACATCTTCGTTAATAATAGTCGGATCTCAACGTGCAACACATCAAATGGAAGGGAAATAAATGCAGAATGTCTAGACAAAAAGAAAAAACGAAGATTGCGGCCAAAAGGCACTGAGCCACATTTTCATGTTTCAATATATAACAGTCATCTGTCATTTACCGTCTCTCAACGGGCGTTCCGCTAACCAAGTAAGCATCATCAGAAGAGGAATACCATTGAGAGAAAAAACAATGGTCGTTCGTCATTTGTCATTGAAATAAATAAGACCTTTTGGATTTACATGATAAGAATAACTTATAGTCAGCCTCCTCGAAATAAATAGAATAATGATTGTAGATGATGAAATTGAGATAATAATGATGATGAATGAATTATAAAAAACATTGTGGTTTATAGAGTGTCTCAAAACACATCATTCAAGAAAAAATATGACGGGTGCGCCTTATCAACTAATGTTGAAATTTATCACAACTGTTGAAGATATCTGAATATAAGAAATTCTGTACATTCCTCCAAGATGATATTTTGCAAAATCCTTTTCCACATCACCCAGGAGGTAGGACTGCGCATGCGTTATCTTTTTTTTATTGTGGAAGTTTCCCCAGTAGGCATATAATAACCACAAAAAAGTGTCTTTGAAGTTACTGCTTATGCACTAATATTTAAATTTTGTCATCATAAAGGAAGTGTTTAGAAAAGTGTAATATCAAATTTACATCATGGCCAATAAGAAAGGAAAAAGTTTTACAGGCATACGTTTACCGTTTATACGCGTTTCCAGCATTTGAGAAGTAATAATTTTTCAAAAGATTCATCATTGCGGGAGTGAGCAGAAATAGTCAATTTCAAATCATACATTATATTTTAATGAATTTACAAAGTTATGATATATCCATTTCTTCGGCTTTGCAATAACGCCCCCATGGTAAATTTTCATCAGAATCGGGTATTAGATATCTTTCATCATCTTCAGGGGAAAAAGCGATCTTCTCCTGGACGATGGAGTGCACTTGATATTTATCAGAGCGAATTAGTCTCTGAGTGACACTCATACATTTCCAATTGTTGAGACATTCTTCATAATCATCAAACGTGATTGTCGTTTTCACAACCGATGTTTTAACTCCCTTTGCTTTCTTGGTGCTCTCCAAATTCTTCAATTCCATCGCAATTTCATCTTCATCATACCCCTCATTCAGCAATTTTTTTCTTTTCTCCTCATAATCACCCTCAGTTGTTAGTACCTTTGTTACATATAATTTGGAACGGAGTCCAACATAGTCCATCATCGGTATGCCATTGTTCTCGTCCTTCATCATCCCGAGAACCTTTTTATTCACCAAAGGAACGTTGAACTGATTGTTGGATGGATAATTCGAAGTATCGAAGTATTGATGGCAGTCTCGCTTCATTATCTCGTAGGGGTCTTGTCGCAGCTCGTATATGAGAGAATCGGTGTCGGTATACATAACGGTACAGCCGTCTCCGAAACGCTCCATCATATATCCATAGTGGAAGTCATAGATGGTTGTCTTTGCGAAATCCAAAATAGCCTGTCCTACATATATAGGCTTGTTTAGGAAAATTTGCAGCTTATTAAGCTCAACAGCCACCAAGTTTTCATTGAATATGGTGCAAGTCTTGAACTCAGGCTTAGCAATGTAGGCTCCTGCTCCATATCTACCACTCCATTCTGTGAGAAGTCTGATGTTAACCCTCTTCCGAACGTTCTCCATAGTTTTGCCGAAGACTGCATTGTTCATTAACTTGTATAAATTTTTTTCAAACTCGTTTGATGCTTTTGCGCGTAACTCTGTATTTAAATCGATATAGGACTTCAACCATGGACTTTGTTTAAATTTCAACACTCGATGGATTTTCTTCAATATCAATCCATGTGCTAAAGCCTGCTTCAATGCTCTGTAATGTATGATATATTTCTCCTTCGGTTGTAAAATAGCCATCAACTTTGAAAGCTGTTTAGCTTTTACTGGAGGTTTTCTCGTCTTAGGACATATATGTTCCGGGCATAATGGTAGATCTTTATGTTTGTCATGCAAATGCTGGGGATATTCCAAGTCCTCTTCCAGAATGTATCCTTCATCGGCATCATCAGGAATTTGAGTGATATCTATGTTGGAATCTGTCCACTCAAAGCCTCCGTATGGAATATATTGGCTCATTGCCCACCCATACTGATTGTTGACATCATAGTACATCATGAATGTTTTAGGTTTGGAAGGATCATAATTGTTGATGTACTTGTTATTTGCATGCGATCTCCTTTTTGAGCAAACTTGGCTGAGCCCCCCTTCGTATTCCACGCTTAACAAAGAGGAACATATCAACATCGGTGAGAAGTTCCAACTCAATCCCTGTATACTTCAGCATAGCATCCCACGTGTAGCCGGGTAACGTGAAATAATGTGCAGGATCGAGTTTATGTGAGTTGAGGATGCAGGTTCTGAACATTTCAAAGACGTCAGCTAGCAGAAGAATATCAGTATTCATATATATAAGTCCACATAATCACCTAGATTCTGGCAGTTGATGGTGGTCTATACATCCTGAGCTCGTTGATAAAAACGTCAGGGGCAGAGCTTATTTTCCAGTTTATTATAAAACTTATCCTGAGATGGTAAAGCTGGTTCATCGAATCGACTAAACGAATCTATATAATCATATGGCATAACTCCTTTCTTCGTTAAGAGTTTGAAGTGTTGCATAGGCACATCGACAAACTGCGACTTCAGATTGGGGAACTCTGGAAGATACGATGCTAGTTTATCTAATGAAGAAGCCATGAAACGGAACGAGTCGATGAATCTGAATTGAATTGGTGTATCGTCAACGTGTTTTGTAAAGGAAATATACTTTTCTTTGGTTATCGGGAGTAGATCAACCTTTCCAGCCATTCTTGTAGCAATGTCTCTAACGATGAAGTGTGCGTCATATCCATTCAAGTTATGAAAAACAACACAAACAGTTTGAGAGTCCTTATAGATGATATTACACCCCTTATGAACAGCTCTCCGATAGTTATTTCCGGAAATCAGATGGTTGTGATCTCGAACCTTCTCACATTCTGGGGTGAAAGGCTGCTCGCAAATATGACAGTGTGAAGTAAGTTTGAATTGTGCTTCTTGCATCCAGGTCATATTGATATTATAAGGACACCAAAATACTGTAGCTATATCCTCAGCTAGTTGAGCCATCTCATCAGCAAACCACGTCATACAGTCTGGTCCACGATGGGATTTATAAAACGAGAGCGAATCATCGTAGTAGCATTTCAAGTAGTAGCCAACTGCAGCAGGAATATGATGCTGAGGTTTCTTTTTATCTCCAGTGGGTTTCAAAACACTTTCCAAGTCGGCATAAACCATGAATGGGGCCCTTTCTTTGTTTTTGAAGTTTTTAAATTTCAAAATATCTTTTCCAGGCTCTGGCATGGCTGCTTTATTCATTTTCATACAATAGTCAATATGTCTATTCAATATATCTTGGGACCTAAAGTAATGCAGACATCGGTCACAAAAATACTTGCAATGTTCTTTATTACTCAACTGACTAGTCTAGATAGGTTCTTGATCCAAACAAAGTGAAATTTCATTGGAACATAATTTCCTTTTTCACCATCTTCAAAATACTGCTCCTGCACCCAAAGAAGATTAACGTGTCTTTCCTTCTTATCCTTAGTTAAATATGTTGGAAGAGTTTCAAAGGATTGTTTATTTTTCTGAAGTATATAAATGTTAATGGAAACGTTATTCTGCTTCTCAAAGTTGGGGATCTGTTTCAAAGTCATAGGGAATTGGATACCTTTCAGCTTCAATACCGTTGAATAGTGGGGATAAGATGAAGTACGATCAGCATGTTTCTGCACAGGATACAGAGCAGAAACGACAGCCCAGGCGAAGCAAGCTTGGTCATCATTCTTAACATTGATACATGCATGCTTCTTTCGGATCTGAGGTGGCAACTCAAGGTAGGAAGAGCCAATCTGAGGAGTAAACTTGTTGATGTTAACACCCAGATTAACCATTTTTTTCAGTGCCCAGCCGAAATCACGTTCTTGGAACTCCTCGAGATCTTTCATTATTGGCTCAATAATGTTATGTTGGAACCATTCATCCAGATTGGTGTCTCGGTAAATTGGGGAGTTAGAGGTGGTGAAATACTTATGATCTCGTAATACTTGCGCCCCTTTCGCTATTTCAAATTCACCACAGAAAATCATATTAACTTTCACAAATTCATCCTTTTTGAGGGCATCATGAATGCGGCGTTTAAAGATAGCATTTGAGTCAATCAAGAAAGACCTTGGGTCCTTATGTTTAAGATTTGAGATTACGCCAGACCTGATTCGGCTGCTGAAGGCTGGCATTGGCATTGGATTTATATGTATATGTGTATATCTCTCGACATTAACGCTCCACAATAACAGCACTATTACCCAGTTTATATGAATCTAAATAAGTTAAAATTAGTATCAAAGTGAAGTTAGTGAAGTGCTTTGTGTAACTGTGCTACATATAAATTCAAAAAGTTACGTGAATAGTAAATATAACGCTCAGATGATTATAAATTTCCAGTGACAAGTTATAGAAATCAACAAAAACATCTGGTCCACAAAAAGCAACGTCTCCTTATCTGTGTATCAGCTATTTGTTTAAATTTTTATCTGTAGTTTTTTCTTTTCTTTGGGTGATTTCTCTGAACTTTTTTACTTCGAACATGGCAAACAGTTGTTTCAAATGCAATGTGGAATTTGAGGAAAATGAATCATATTTTGAATGTGACTCATGTAGGAGACCCATTCATACCAGCTCAGCTTGCTCTGAATTATGCCCCAGCGAATTGAAATGTATGCACTTGAAAAGGAGATCACTACAGTTTCTTTGTGAAGAATGTAAATCCGGTCTTCGTCAAGTTCCAGCTCTTATTAAAGCTATTTCCGACCTGAGAAAGGAAGTTGAAGAAATGAAAATGTGTAAGCCACCTATGCCTCTGAATAGCGTTAGTGAAATAGATAGAGAAGAAGTGATTTCTGAAATGCTTGAGCGTCAAAATCGTGCATCAAACCTCATCATGTTGAACATTAATGAATCGCAATTAAAGACTCAGGCTGAAAGAATCTCACAAGATACAGAAGCTGTTAAAAAAGTTCTTAAAATAGTGAATTCAACTAAATATCTGGGATTCCAGATAGATAACACTCTATCGTTTGATGAACATTTTGAGTATATTCATAAAAAAATTTCAAAGGAATTATTCTTTTTTTCTAGAATTGCCAATAAAGATCTAAAGAAGACTAATGAATAGCGCAAAGCAACTGAATACATATCGCTAAACTACAGATTATACTGCTTGATATAGAAAGGGGGTGGGGAGGGGATAATTGAGGGTTTATTTCATAAATGAAATCTGTATCACTCAGTTCATACACAGGTTATTTTTCGGTCATCAAGCTGCTAAGAAAATTAGACAGTTGAATATTGAAAGTGATTTGATTCATCAGTGGTATTGCGATAAAACAATCTCTTGTTACATTATTTACGTCAACGATAAACCAATAGCATTTGCGCTACTGTCAACCATGGATTTTGACCCTTTGAAAAAACATTCTAACCCGAAAACTCTCAATTATATTCATACGTTGGAAGAGTACCGCAGAAACGGATATGCTACAAAACTCATCGCTCACATCAAGTATCACGAAGAATTTACAGCTTTTTGCAGTACCTAATAAGCAATCTGAATTGTTATTTGAAAAATGTGGTTGTATATATTGGGGTATAATGATGTGTCCAATGTTTAGATATCCATAATAAAAAATATAAAAATATTAGAGTTTTTTTTAATAACTTGATAAAAATTTTAATATCATTCCTATGAAATTACACCCTAAGAATATAAACCTGTAGATAAGGAGATTCATTGAACCAATGCCTTTGCAGAACGATAATTATGATTGAAAATTAATATTTTCTCATTTTTACTCCCTCTTGAGTGGGATATGAGATATAATAATTGACTTGAATTTATATGGTGATGTAATTGAATGCTCGTAGGTGGGAGTGGTTTTCTCCTAACGATATTCAGACTTTGTCGAGATTAAACGGCCAATGACTACCCTCAACGAGCGCGGTATAGTTTGGTGTTGCGCAGTTACGCTTTGCGCAGTATGGCTTGATTCGGCGTACTATGTATCAGTTCCGCTAAGCGCAGTTGGTTAAGTATGTGGCGGTTACGCATATATAGACTTCTTCAAATGAAAATAATTCAGTTGCAGTCAATATGCCAGATAACACGACATTTCATATATGCACGATGAAGGAACCAGTTCCCCAACAAAAAGGGGATTTCAGAACAGCAAAGAACGATCGAATCTGATATATATGGGATCCGTTTCGAAAATGAATATGTTATTGGCAATACCCCTGTACAATATGAAAACGATGAACTTGTTATAAAAAACGAACATTTCAATCTTACGCAAGGACTACTTCAACTATTATTGAAACGTGTTCCTCGACATTATATAGCTAAAGACTTGATTGTATACAAAAATATTTTAATTATCACCAATGCCTACAAACAAAGATACAAATCCAATGGACCAGTGAACGCCAACCGCTCATGGAAGTATCGAAACATCATTTCATTATTGTTTCCACCAAAAAGAAGAAGGAATACTCAACGCACAACCCACAACCCACAGTGAGCAGCGCATAAAGAATACTAATATAAAAGCTCACAGTTATGTTGATGACGTAGAACAACATGGTAATTCGAAGTCAAGAAATTTCAAAAGAGTAAATGAAATAATCGTGACTCATAGATTATGTAGAGGCCTTCTTGTATTCAATAGATATTAAATATCGCTCATTTAAAATGTGTTTTATTCCAATCATAGTTTTTTACCAACAACCTCTTTTCAAATAATGAGGATGAATAGCGGAAAACGTTTTACTTTTCTCAACATTTGTGAATGCACACTCACCAACCCCTTTCTTTAATCAGATATAAAAATCATTGATCAACGTTGTATGTTAACATAATTATTCAAAACTCATTAGGGAATGCTATTTCAAATAGATAGTTAATATTCAGTACAATCAGTCCTTATAGTTGAAGGTTTCCATTCTGAGAAAGTGTTGTGTATTTTTGTAGTTTTGTAGTGACATATATTAATAAAAATGTTCTGAAGTGAACAAACAAAAAAAATATTGTATGTAAGAATGAACTCTTTGCTTACTAAAGATGAAAAATGTATTAAAACATGAGCTCATTTGAATGGACAACATCAATTAAAATTTTAAATGAAGCGGAGAAAAAATTTTGTATTGAGGATTCACACGTTCGAAACTGAGGTCCTCGTCATCCTCCAGTCGCCATGTTTTTTGCAGACGGCCTGAATACATTGTTTTTTCAATGGGATTGCACACGGAAAACTGAGGCTTTCATCACACTCCAGTCCCCTTGTTTTTGGAACGTTCTGTATATGATTTTCTTCTCAATGAGACGTCCTGTATACGTTGTTTTTTCCAATGGGATTGAACGTTGAAAATTAAGGATCCCGTCACACTCCAGTCGCCTTGTTTTTTGAAACACGTTGATGCAGGCATGTTTTGCCGGAATGATATATTTTGAGACATCATGTATACATTGAGGGATCACACGTTGAAAACTGAGATCCTCATCATCTTATATTATTATTTTATTGTATTATATTTTGAAACACTTTGTATAATTTTTCTTTCAACAAACACCCTGTATACACTTTTTCAAAAGGTCATGCTATATATTTTTCACTTCAATGCGACATCCTAGATAATTTTTAGTTAAACAAACAAAAATATTGTATGAAAGATTGAACTCGTACCTACTAAACGATAAAAAATTTATTGAAACACGATTTTATATGAATACAATTCAGCAATAGAAATTTTCGCACGAAACAGAGAAAAAAATGGTGCATTGAAACACGACTTTGGTGCAATTACGCATATAGACTTGTTGGAGTGAAAATAATTCAATAAAAATGTTTGAACTAAACAATGAAAAATGTTGAATTGAAATACAACTTCATATGGATAGTATCGTACCTAAATTTCGAGGTTTTCAAAATTGCCTTGAATAATCGTTAGCTAAAAGGGTGTGTATACATATAAACAACTAGAAAAAATACAGTTCTCTGATAAACTTCAAGTAACAATTTCTCTCGATGAAAACCATTGTTTATACCTGACTTTCATCAGGGAAAGGTAGGTTCTTCTAACACATTAAAAAAACCTGAAGCTATCGAATTTACCAAATGGATTTGTTAAACAAGTTTTGTCGTCGCTATGTAAAAGTGGTGAATATAAAAGTCCTCGATGATAAAATTAATCAATTGTCTCATGGGATACTAAGAGGATACTAAGGATACTAAGGATACTAATTCTGACTTTTCAAATTGCAAAAGTTGTATGAAAAAGATATTGAAAATGTTTGAAAAGATACGAAAATTACTCGTATTTTCTCATCGATTACCGCATATAACATAAGATGTGATTTAGAAACCGTCGAATCTATTACGTTCATTACCTTTGCCACGCTTGAAGAAAGATAAACAGCATTTTGAAAAAATTGATACGTACACTCTTCAGAAATTATTTCATATACACATGAAAAATATTTTCAATGTTCCTTTCCTCTGTTGAATTTTTCATGAATATTTGTGCTTTCACATTTCAACTTTTTCACTCCCCACTCCTCAGTTACAGCCCCATTATTTTGGTTTGTTTATTAATAGTCAGAGTACACAGTTTGAAACTTTATCAAAGTCTTCATCAGAGTTTCAACATGTTTGTTATTTCTTCATCATCAGCTCACACCGTTTCGAATTCTATTTGAATCTTCATCAAAGTTATAACGTTTCGGTTACTTGTTCAATCATCAAAGAACCCCCCCTGATTTTTTTATCCGTATCTTTTATCCCTTTTCAGTCCCCATCAAAAGTTATAACCCAATATTTTCAGAAATACTATGGGGCACACTACAATTCACCTATGTAATTGATTCTTGCGGCATATCAAAATGAAATAATTTATACTATAAAAATTTCTAGTTTATAAGCAACATTCGTAAAAATATTCTAAGAAATGGTACACCACAATTCCCCTATGTAATTGATCCTTGTGACATACCATAATGAAATAATTTATACTATAATAAACATAGTCTCCTATTTTTTTTCTCGTTTGCTTCAACAAAGTGTCGTGAAATTTCACGTACATTTGTCTGCGACAAAAAATATGTGTTCACACAAAAACTTCAACATTTGAGCATATATTGAAGACTGTAGCTGAGTTGTGTGAGCAGAAGACATTTTTGCCACGATTTTCTCTTCTCTGATGTATTAGAACAGTAAAAGTCACTGCACTGTCTAATCATTCGTTGTTAAATGATGAATTAGTACGAAACGAATGACCCATAGCTATAACCTTCAACGTAATCAAAAAATTACTTCGAACAATATTTCAAATATATGACTTTAATTAGTATATTATACAATCAACAGTCCAAGTGATTGAGATAAAATATTTAAACTGCTACAATTCTAAATATAGCGTATGCATCTCATCTGAGAGCGATTATGATATTTCCAAGTTCAAATATGATTCAATACAGGCATTGTATCAGTAATAACCAGATGATGCTTGACGTCAATGATGGCGAAAAAATATACGTTTGTTTCTAAACTTTATAATGAAATATTTTTTGCTCATGAGCGTTCATAATACTTAATTTTCATAACAAACATTTGGTTGTGGAATTTTTTGAAAAAATTTAGCTACAGCTTTTAAATTTTTTTCTACACCATAAATTTTCTAGTAGAATATTGGATCTCCCAGTTTTTGTTGTTTTTCAAGAACTTTTAACTAGTATCAACGGAAATTTATTTTACTATTCCTCAACTCCCTATTTTGTAGTGGAATTTCGAAAAAACTTTTTACAAGTCTTGTTGATTTCTACACCAAATAATTTTGTATTAGAATTCTTGAATAGTGTTGAGTTCTGTTTTTTTTTTGTTGTTACTGTTCAACTACTATCTACACTTGCAATATTCAGAATGTTACTTCTTACAACTTTTGTAATTTTCATATCCAATCAGAAAGCTGGTCTCATTATTTAAAAAAACTCTAACCACCTCCATAATTATAATACTAGAATGTGTGTACCAATTATCGTTTGTTTTTATGATAATAGTTTTCATTAGTCCTCTCTCTTAAAATGTTCACCATAGTATTTGTAGTGTATCAATTCGTTTTCATGTAGATGACCTAATAACCGTGACAAATATCCGCCTCATACTCCCCAATATCATATTTCATCCTAGACTCGAAATGTGAAATAAAACAAGAATTTTTGAATATTCAACTATTTGAACCAAATTTCACATTAAATTTCATAACTATTTCTTGAACAACTCTAATAAAATTCCATTTGGTATGGCGAAAAAATATACGTGTTTCTGAACTTTATAATGAAAACATTTTTCATCGTGATAATTCATAATACTTAATTTTCATAGAGTTTTTTCAAATAAACAAAACTTCTTTTGTGATAGTGAACAAATTTTTTTACTCTCATATACACTTATTATGGCGTGTTGATATTATGGCGAATACTCGTAGGAAAACAATTACTTTCTCAGCTATTACCACGACGAGAATTGAATCTATCGAATTCAATTTCAGTCTCGTCATCGTCATTAATGGGTGGAGCCTCATAATCGTTCAATTTTGGAAAATATTTGTCTTGAATTAATAACAAATTGAGATGTCTGTCTTGTTTTGTTGTCGTGAGTCTGGCAGGTACTACTACAAAAAATTATATTTCCTTTACTTGATTCAATTCCAAAGTGTAAACATTTACAGAAGTATGATAAAGTTTTTCAAATTTGGAAATTTGATGTGAGTCCATTGGAGTATTTAGCCCTGTAGTATTCAAAACTGTAGAATAGTGTGGATATTTTGACACTCTATTAGAATTTTTTGCTACAGGATACAAGGCGCTAATAATACTCCAAAAGAAGCATATTTCGTCATCGTTTTGTACATTAATGCATGCCTGCTTCCTTGCGATTTCTATTTGGATTTTATTTATTGACTTGACTCACCGATATTTTGTTCACAAATAAAATTTTTGGTGTGATGAGTAGGTTCTGGAAGCTGCAGAGAATTGAATCTCGTTCTGTGGAAAGTGTTGAGATGGTTCTGGAAGCTGCTGTGATTTGAAACTCGTTGTGGAAAAGGTTGTTGAGATGAATCTGAAGTTGTACTGCACACGTTGATGTGTTCTGAAATAAATACAATCTTCAATAGAAACATACACCAAAGAAAAATAAAATTCAAGAGTGGGGGTAATGTTTTTCATGAAGTGATTGTGAAAAATGAGCGAGCTACAGTTATAATTGAAAAAATCAAGTGTCATTCAAAATAACGAATTCAAAACACATATTCTGCAAGTACTAAACACATAAAAAATATTGATAAAACACTTATTTATGCGGATCATATCTATGAATGAACAAATTTTTGAGTCGAACAAAAAATATAGTATACAACCACAAACTCCATACATATATTGAACAGAGAAAAAAAACAGTACTAACCTTAATTTCGTACAATTTCAAATGAAACAACACGACAGCGTATTTTGTAAATGCTTCTGACGATGTTGGCTGTCAATATCCTCTGCGGCGTCTCTACAGGTGAATCTGCTATTTTGTTATTTGGTTCCCTCTTCACGACTGAATTTGAATTTTAGGAAATCCACCTGCGAGAAAACAAATTAAAAAAACAATGTTTCAAATTATGCGAACACTCTCTCAATAAACAACAACATGAATGAAAGTTATTCGTAACTTACTATGCGTTTTATTCAACTAGAAAGCTGCTCACAAAATGAGCTTCTGTTTACTACATAATAAATATGTATATATAGACAAGATATGGCATTGTCAAAGGCAAATAGATAAAATACGAGAAAAACTCTTTTTCAGCTTGGATGATTCTCAAGTAAAATTCATAATCACGTTTCCCGCTTATGAGTCTGCCATCTAATAAAACATCAAAACAAATTGTACGATACAATAATTACTGTAATTGATAGTATTCGAGAAAAAATGGATGTCAGCAATTACCGGTTCTTATCTTTTATTCATTATTAAAGATTGAGAAATATCAGTAACTGTTATTTCTTTTCTTCTGATGTATGTAGGATAAAAAGTAGTAGTCCAGGGTTGGCTTGAGGAATACGTGAATACCTCTGAACCGTTTTGTATTACAAAATAATTGAAAAAAACGTTAATCCTCAAAAAGTATGTATAGAAAAACACTCAAGTATATTAATCTGAGAAAAATTTTAGAAAATTAATGATAATTCAACAACAACTCTCACCACCTTTGAATTACATTAAATTTGAATAAATTCTTTTGTGAAAAAGTCAAAAATGTATAAATAATCTTGCATTAAAAATTCATAAAGTTAACATGAAAAACACTTACTTTCAGATAAAATCGTTGCACTTGTCACTAGTATCACTGATACAACTAACTCATCATTTCGCCTCGCAGGAGGTATTTATAGGAAACTAAGTGATGGCATATTTCAAAACCAAACAAAGAGCCTTTGTTCCGCCGCTTTGAGATCTGCATATCTCTGGGTGCTGATTCAGCATTGACAGTGATCAATGTCACCTTGGGTAAGAATAGGAAAATAGGTGATGACATATTATGCAATCAAACAAAGAGCCTTTGTTTCGTCACTTTGAGCCACGTGTCTGGCTTTATCGATAAGTGATAGCGATAATTCTGCATACCTATATTATATATTTTTACCAACTTGAAATGAAACAAAAAATTTACTCGATAAAAATATATCATAATTGTTGTACAACTCTAATCAAAATTTTTTCTCTAGCCTTGTTGCGTATTCTGGACAAATTCAACAGTTTTTTTTTAAATGACGAATATCTTGAAATATCTTTTTCAATTCACATTTGAATGGTGTATTCTTTGGAATTGCGCCTGCGCAAATACTGCTAACTGACCCTCATTGACTGATGTCGAACGAACCAATTTCCATTGTTTACACTAGCCTTCACGCATATTTCCTTGGAATTTCACCCACATTCGGTACGTTCACATATTGAACAGAAATTATTGTAGTCGGAAGTACAAAATTCGTTTTTCAGCATCGTTGACGACATATTCTACACTCTGAGGCTGGAACACTTTGTCTTGAATGTGTAAATTATTCAACTGCTTGAGAACCATTTTCTTTTCCTCATATAATTGAATATCATTACTTATTTGTGGGACACATCTCTCAAATTCCTCTATTTTACGTCTGTATTCTCTGAATGCCATTATAATACTAATTTTTGTTTACCAACGACGTACGGAACATCGTTTTCCTTCGAAACTTATGGAAAACTACGTATTTTGAAAAGTCATTGTCGAATACTTCACTCCCCCATTGCCCTCACGTTGAGTCCACAACGCGTAACCTCTCAACACTTTTGGGTGTCTTCTTTCTCCTGATGATGCTAACTTGGTTAAAAAAGATACGAGACTAAGTGCCCTTTTGGCATGTTGGAATGCTAGACTTCTGTTAAACTAACATGTTTTTTCTTAAATGGTATATTTTGACGCACCCTGTACATGTTTTTTTTTCTTAAACGTCGAGACGTCTTGTATGGCAACCATGTCTTTTTCTATTACGTTGACAAATATTACTCTCCCGCGTGTTTTCTTTACCCCCACTCCCCCATTTCCCAACTAACACGAAAAAACGCATGTGACGTATTTTGAAATATCATTTCAGAATACCCCCATTGTCCCATTTTCCAACGTTTCTCATTGAGATCGCCCCTGGCATGTTTCTTTCTTGAATGTGACACCCTGTATACATTGAAGAATCATACTTCGAAACGATAGAGCCCCGTTAAACTGCCATGTTTCGTAATAGATGTATTTTATCGCACCCTGTATATTCCGCTCAATGTTCGCCGCCATGTTTTTTTTTCTTTAATAATGTATTTAGAAACACCCCGTACACACAGCGAGGGATCGCGCATTGAAATATAACTGTCCCGTTAAGCTGCCATGTTCCTTAAATCATATATTTTGACGCACACCTGTATACTCCACTCAATGCCCGTTACATTGCCGCCATGTTTTTTCTTCGCTGGCAACCATGTTTTTTTCTTTAATACCCTGTATTTGTTCTCATTCCAAACACGCTCGAATCGTTATCTTCCAAACCGCGATAACGCTGCTCGATTCTCTACCGTACGCGTGACCTTGAAAGGAACCAAAAACCTTAGCTGTTTTCCCATGTTAATCTCCATAAGGAATGGGCCAGAAACGGCCTATTACCTTCACTTATCACAACTGAAGGACTCTCTTTCAAAGGAACTCCAGGACTATATAATTTAATTTTCCTCGATGAACCTGAAGACTATAATAAAGAGGATCGAGCATCTTATAAACGTCTTTTAGAGGTAACGCAAGCCCACCTGAATGCCAGAGGATCCATGAAGGGAACTCAAAAATGGAAATGGTCCGATGTAATTAGACCCATGTTTCGTACTCAAACACTTTGTAAGGGTTACGATAATCTAGCGAGCAATGAAGAAGTTGGTTCGAATATTGCACTCGACACGCATAGTTGGATATATAATGAGAAGCCCTTCGAGTATGTGTATTGGGATGATCTGAACGAGTTATGCGATAGATTGAAGCTGCTTATAGCTTCGAAAGAAGCTGGAAATTCTTCTTCTCACGACAACAAAATTACAGCTGTATTCAATGAACTCAGAGAAGCCAACATTATTCAATAACAATTCAATATGAGATGTATTTTTTTATTAAAAATATAATGCGATAAAACATTCATTTTTGTCTCGAAAAACGCATTGAAAATTTTGCAAAATTTCGATGCGTTAAAATAGACAGTTTTTTCAT
>NW_019294388.1:1503-25632 GCF_000500325.1 Leptinotarsa decemlineata
TTTACTAGCTTGTAGTACAACTGACTTACCTTATATACCCAAGTGTATCAAAAATGTTGAATGAATATTATTATTTTTTTAAAACCGTAGTTTGCGCTAGTCAGGCCCTATCCCCCGAAGCCCCAATACATTCAGGAGGGCGCGCCAGCATTATCAATCAACGACCACTCCCCACACCGTGGAGTGAGTGATCATTGAATCCGAGAATCCTGTGCCCTGAGAAAGCGCAGTGAGCCAAGAATGACAGCCTTCTGCATCTGTCCGGCTAATATTTCTACCTTAGTGCGGCAAGCCGGTATGATTTTGAGATTCGAGAGTAGAGAGGACATCAAGGACTTCAATAATTAGAACAACCATCTTGACAGAGTGGTCTGGATAGAGTCTGCGGAGTTCAAAGAGAAAACCTCGATATTTCGTCCGTTTTTCTCCCTCGTTTAGGACGATATTCGTCTCGCCAGGAGCTGAAAACTCCACGACAAATATCATCCTGCTCTGATGGTCGAGAAGGACTACATCTGGCTTCTTAGCTTGTATGAGACTGAGGGTGGGGAACGAATAGTTTCAATAAATTCGGCACTTTCGTTCCCCACAACGGATTCGATATTACTCGGGGCGTAGGGCAACACCGGTGTCTCGTCGATACCGTAAGAGTGCCGTAGATGATAATATAGCATTCTTAGGGCCGCGTTATGTCGAAGGATGTAGGCCGAGACCGCATATGCTGGACATGCTGATAGTAAGTTCATTAGGGTCTCGGTCGCCTCGCGGCAGGACCTGCACCTTGTTTCAGGAACATCTACACCCATCACGCGACTGCGATAGAGTAAGGTGTTGAAGACACCATCGTGACAAGCCATGATGAACCCCTCAGTTTCAGACTTCAGCCCACTCGACCTGAGGAAAGCGAAAGTCAGACGCTTTGATAAGCCAATGTTATTATTATTATTTTTTTATTATTATTATGCCACACATAAACACATAAAACGAAATGTGTGTCACCATAAAACTAGATGTCATAAACATATCTGTATATTCCTGCCATCTTGGTTTTGTATTGATTAACAAATTGAGACAATGACCATATCCTCTTAAGGCAATACTTTCTTCGCACTTATTGTATTAAGGCATATTTATTCCAGTAGACGAATAGACTACTTAGTTTATGTAAGTAATCGTGGTAAAGTTCAGTGATAACGTGCATCGTGCGCGAATAACAAGATAACAAGTTCTGAACGTTATGTGCATATTATTATTATAAAAAACAATTAGTTATGTCTGGATAGGTATTTACTGTTGAACGTAATTTTGGTGAGTAATATGTTTGGAGTACGAAATGAATAGGAAAAGTGTTTTTTGTATACTTCTATGTTCATATAAAAGTTTGTGTCTAACAGTTACTTCTTTGCTATAGGTACACATTTTTGTATAGAGTTAACTTTGAAATTGATTGTTTTCTTCCTTCCTTTGGAAAATTCCCACATTTTTGGGTATGAAGATGAAGAAGTAGGAAACCAAAACCTTTTTTTCCGTAGAATATGATATAATACTATTTCTTAGTAATTATTTTATTTATACGAAACGAAAAAAGGATCATTATAAACATCATTCATTAGATTCTTCAGAATTATTGATAGACGTATTCATAACAAATAACTGGTTCTCAGAATTGATTTTTTTTTTTGATAAGAATGAGGAACTTCGACGAAAGGTATGTATGGAAATATTCGAATCATTTTTAGATTATTTCGTAAACTACAGAAAGAACAACGATTGAAAATAACTATACTTCATTATCCATGCGTGATAAATATAAATCCAGTAAGAATAATTCATGATCGTCAGCTATTGATTAGAATTATGAAAAAATAGGGCTAATTGTTTTCAAGGACGTATTAGTCATCACATATCCACATTCCGATATGAAAGCTGGCTAATTTCGAATAAAGAAGACAGATTCACTTTAAATGTAATCCCCTGACAGGTTTTGAAAAAAACTTTTTCATTTTGTGAATTAATAATTATTCAGGTAAATGTATGGATTGATATTTCCAGACATATAAATGGATGGAGAATCCATCCATAACCAATTAATTCGATGGACTCGAATTTATAACGGCCATCAATTTTTTCCAAAAATAAAAAAAAATTGTATCAAAACTGTCCAAGGGTAGGTAATAAAGAGTGGAAACTTCAAAATTCGACACTGTGGTGGTAGGTACTGCGTAATATAAACTTCCGAAGGCAAGTTAGTGATTTGTCGTAATTTTGAATTTCGTTCATCAAATAATTTGGATTATATTGAAAAAAAATCACTTCTCTACTTGAATAGGTATATATTGTAAATGCTGTTTTTGAAGTGCGAATATGTTTGATAATTGGCTTTAAGTGGCAGCCGCAACATAAAAAAAAAGTTTTTCAACAATTCAAGATCATTTTCGGAAAGTAATAAACTAGTGTAGTTTCTTAATGATACGTTCATTATGTTTCCTAACCACACAATTGAAAGATTTCAGTACGGATGCGTGAACTCGCAATAAAGAACCGTTTGAACTGCAGTATTTGAACACAAAATGAATAAACAGTTCTTTCATGCCACACCACAGATAACTAGAAAATGGTAGTTTAGTGCGAATGTGAATGAAAAAATTTGAGATCGTAATTGAAATACTTACCCACACACCTTTTATTTTATGTTAACACATCATGCATGTTGTGTCGTCGTGTCTAAAATATCCATATAGTTTCAGTATGTTTTGATATGTCACACATTTTGGGCAACTGCCACTTTAGATAATATACTTTTTGGTGTGTTGAATCCAAAGTAAAATATAAAATAAGTAAAAAAAATTTCATGTTGAACGGTTTTATTGAAAAATATACTAAAAAATAATTCGAAAGGTCCTAGGTAGCAGTCATCACAACACTCTGCTCAGCAAAATAGACTAGAATGTTACGCGATACTGAAACCCGCCTACTTTTAAAGAAGTCATACATAATGATAACAAAAAGTTAATGTCTGGGTTGGTATCTTTGGAATAGCCCTTAGTATTTTTTCATTCTTTGAAAAAACTTCAAAGACAGTCTGTCTTTCAACATGCTCGTTGAAACTATAGATCATATAATAAATGTTGGGCTAGAAACTCAAATCGATGCAGTTGGTTAACAGAAAAATCTCTTTGATGATTTTTTGTAGGATGGGGCTCCATCTGATCATTATTTCCTACCCTACAGAACTTGAATAAGAAATTCATACCCAGATTGGCAGAAGAGAAGCGATCGAATGGCTTCCAAGATATTCAACTCTCTTGAACTTCTTTCCTCGAGAAATTCCAAATACATAGTCTATAGATCATAACCTGGTGATATTGATGATATTGAAAGGCGAATTACAGTATGAAGAGAAGAGAATTTAAACTTTCTATATTTTTTACCGCTTCTACTTGTAACTAACGTTACTGCAGTTTCGTCCTATAAGGACATTTTAAAACTTACTTACATTAAACTAACAATGGTTGATTATTATATTAGCCCTTATATAGAACCCCTGTAGGTGATAATAGAGGAACTTGGCTTGATTGAGTACCTGAATTTTGTTCACTAGTTACAATGCGGATATGCTAATTTGAAAACCGGTGAGTAAACTAAATCGATTTGATCATTTAACAGGTTGTACCCGCAATGTTTATGCTTGTGAATTTCCAAGGATTGTAAATAATTGAGTTTGTACAGATATGTAGACGATATTCTTGCCTGTTTCAGAAGTACCACATGCCAGCTGAACAAATTTATGACATTCATGAATAATCTCAATAACAACATTCAGTTTACACTCGAAACAGAGATGGAGAAACAAATAAATTTCTCAGGTCTGACCATAACACACAATCAGAATAAATTTCAGTTCAATGTTTTCAGAAAACCTAGCTATACAGATATTACCATCCCAAGCGATTCTTTCCATCCAGACAGTTATAAATTAGCAGCCTACAATTCAATGTTGTACAGAGTATTCTCACTGCCTTTGTCTGCTAAAAATCTAGCTAGGGAAATCGATATAATCCCACAGATAGATCATAATAATGGTTTCAACGCAGATACTATCCAGAAGTTAATCAGAATTCACTTACAGATTAGTATACCCTCAGGTCAAACAACCAGAAATCAAGAAATGGGTAACTTTTAACATATTTTAGAAAAAGAACAGAGATAATTTCGGGTTTTTTCAGAAAAAAAAAAGATGTAGAAGTGGTATTCAGACCACATGCCGGATTATCTGATTTATTTTTCAATACCAAAGATAAGGTGGACAAGTTGGAGAAATCTGGAGTTGATAAACTCAAGTATCCAGAGTGTAGTAGTGTTTATGTGGGACAATGTGGTCGAAATTTCCAAAAACGGTATGCTGAACATGAAAGGTCCTTCAGACTGAGAAAAAAATTTTCGACGTTTTCAAACCATTCCTTGGCATGCAACCACAAGTCCCCGAATCTATATATCTATATAAGGGCTAATTATTAGTTCAATATATAAGTTTGAAAATGTACTTAGGGACGAAACTGTAGTAACGTTAGTTACAAATAAAAGTGGTAGAAAACATAGAAAGTTTCAATTCTCTTTTCTTCATTATGATCTCGTACCACGTAGTAACGACTTCATCCATCAATTCATCGAATTACAGTAATATGTCGGACAGATACAGATAAAGTTTTCAGAAATCTCGGAAGAGAGTTTGAAATCAGAATTAATCACTATTTAGAGCACATTGGACAAAATTTTTAATGGTTCATGAGATGATGTTTTATTTTTGATTAATGGAGTTGAAAAAAAAAGACCAACAAAAAATCAAACGAACTTTTTACATTTTATGGAGTTGTGTTAAAACTGTATCACTTTTGGGCATAAATCGTATTCCAAATTTCTCATGACGCATCTTATGAATTGCTATTAAGTTTCCCACTGACATTTCACAAGATAGTTCATTCGCTGAAGTTACTGAGCCAAGCGATTCGGAATATTTTTTTCAATTATTTTAGTTGATAGGCGGGGAACAAAACCTAGATTTTGTATATATTTTCCAGCATTAAATTTTGAACAACTATTATATAACGCAAACCACTACCAACACTATTAATAATAATACAAGTAGATAAACAAGTTATCGGAAGTTGCAACGATGCCAACTATATCACAATTTCTACTAAAAGTACTCCAGCAGTCTCCTTTTTTGTGATTTTTTGAAGGTGATTATTGTGAAATACTAATTACTAAAAAAAAATTATTTGCATGCTTTTGCACATTATTTTCTGAAAGGAAATCTTTAAATTGACGCCCTATGTTTTCTGAAATATGCGAAAACGAGCAATGAATATATTACGTTCAACAAAATTTCTTTTGCAGTGGATATTCTCGTAATGCTCGGAGAAAATCAGTACTCAGCCCGAGAATGCTAAAACCACCTGGTGATGACATAGAAAACTCCCCAGCCAATTCAGTCACATCGGTGAATTCTATAGCGAGTTTATTGAAAGAAAAAATTCAGGTATGTTATTTTCACCACTTCGAATTATTGTCTTAAGTATCTAACTAGTTACACTGACTCACTCACTCACTTACTGGAAGATTGTTGAGAATATTTTAAAATAATTTTCATTCAAACTGAAACTTCTTGAAATGATAAGAAAGAAATGCACGAATTATTATTTCAAAAAAAAAGTTTGTCAATTTGGTTTACAATTTGTTTTTTTTAAGATCTCAGTTATCCAGCTAGGATCGATTCTAGCAAATCTTATATAACATTAGGATTGACTTAAGTGAATCAATTCACCACGAAAACTGTATAGAATATTAGGTCGAAAGCCACGTAATACTTATAGAGTCTTCTAACAGGACAGTCGATTTTGCTAAATCACCATGGACGGATATAGCATTCAACAACACGTGCAAAAAATGAATTTTTTTCATCAAAATGGGTGTTCTGTTCGGGTAATGTTCCGCGCGCTTCGCACATTTTATGGTTGTCAAAATCGTCCTACCGCGAGGACTAATCGGAATGTGGTGGCTAAACTTGAGTCCACTGTTTCAATAAACGATCGACCAACACCCGTAAGTTGACGAAACGCAAGATCTGTCGAAAAAATCATCGCTATCTGTGAGAGTGTGCAGGAGAGTTCGAGGCGTTCGAATTCGCGTCGCTCACAAAAAATTGGCCGTTCGCAGACAAAAACTTGGCGCATTTTGCGTCATGACTTGGGCCTGCATCTGTAAAAAAATCAATTGAGTCAGGAACTGGAGGTAAACGGCCATAGGCAACGACGTATGTTCGCTTAATGGGCTTTGGAGCAGTTGACAACTGACCCTAATTTTCATCGAAAAATCATTTCCAGCCATGAGACCCATTTGGGTACGTGAACAAAGGAAATTGTAGATTTTGGGACGATATCAATCCACATGAGATCCAAAAGCGTCTAATGCATCCCGAATGAGTCACTATTTGGTGTGGATTTTGGGCTTACGACGCCATCGATCCATATTTCTTTGAGAACGACGTTGGCCAGGCCATCACTGTAAACGGCGAGTTCATGATGACCAACTTCTTTTGGTCATCTGGTCATCTGGTCATTGGTTGGAACTTTTGGACGATCTGGACACAAACGACATGTGGTTTCAACAGGACGGCGGTATGTGCCACACAGCTCATTTCACATTAGATATTCTGCACGAGCAATTTGAGGGCAAGGTCATCTCACGTGGAGGTGACGTGACCTGGCCACCAGAATCGTGCGATTCGACCCCGTTAGACTTTTTCTTTTGGGGTTTTCTTGAGTGACAGGTTCATGCGAATGAGTCACAAACTACAGCAGTCCTCAAAGCCAACATAACCAATGTCATCGGTCAAATTCAGCCTGATTTATGCACCAGAGTCACGGAAAATTGGACATTTCGAATGTGCTCCACCCAGAGAAACCGTGGCGGACATTTGAACGATGTTATATTCCATACATAATGACATCAACATGTCTTTCAAACTAATAAAAAAAGTTGATGATATCACATAGACACACTTTATTTCATTTAAATTTGAAGATAGAAAATGCCTAATGAGAGACACTATACAATCTTAATTTAGAAAGGGAATAAATGATCATGACTACCACAATTATTTTGTATTTCCGTATACCATACATAAAGTCACTATTCAATGAAAAATCTCATTACATTTGAATTAGAGTCACTCTAATTGAAACTAAATAGGCGTGTAAGATGATATTCAAAACAACAAACTTGTTTTTTTGTTATTATTGTAGGTTAAGTAGGTAGAAAAACTGCACTCGTATAGAATCATTATTTCTATTGATATCATATGAACTAATGAATGTTTAATGATGGTTATATACGGAGAACTATCAGTTGTCAAATATTAATCCAAGCGGGCATAAACTTTATATTATCATCTTCAAATGTTGATAGACGTATTTATTAGTCTTCTCGTGACTTTTCTGTTATGATAATACGTACCAGTGAGGACGTAAAAAATCTTCCCCCCCTTAACTTTTGAACGGAACAAGCTATCGAGGTTGGGTAAAATTCTGGTAAAATGGTACTACTTTTACTACTTTTTGGCATGAAAATGAATGTGGTCACGTGGCCTAGTGTCAAGAGGGCACCATCAACTTTTTTTATTGTAAAGGGGGGTCATGTGTCTCCTGATTTTGAAGGCCTGACAGCGTTTGAAATTTGCTTCAAATACATCACAAATAAATTAAAACCTAAATAATTTTTAATTACAATACAAATTTTAAGTTACAATTTTAACTAATTCAACAATTGCTCGAAATGTCTACCGTTCACTTCTTGACAGAAAAAAGTCGGTTTTGGAATTCATTCCGAACGTTATTAAATGTTTCCGGTGTAATAATGTAACACACATCTGTGACTGTGGCTGCGTGACGTACACCGTAGAAAAAAATCCATAGCTGTCATATCAGGTGGCTTAGCTGGCCATTCATTGGGGCCACGTCGGCCTATCCACCGTCCCAGAATATTCTCGTTAAGCCATTCTCGCACATGTCTGTAGTAGTGAGGGGGTGCACCATCTTGTTGGAGGGTAACATCCATGGAAAATTCATTTGAGTTTGCCCCAAATAATTGTTGAATAATGTGATGGATCTGATTTTGAAGCATATTCAAATACAGATGCACTTTATGGTTTTTAAATTAGATTTCTCTATCTTGCCTTACTGAATTGATTCATTTCATCTTACGTTTACATGAATTAGGAGTTGAGTTGTATGAATGGTGAGTGGTGACAGTAATAAATGACTGTGTCAAAGTAATCTAAAATAAATGACATTACATTTTCATCGTCATCTTAGAAGCTGTTTGGATTGTATCTATT
Source organism: Leptinotarsa decemlineata (assembly GCF_000500325.1). Taxonomy (NCBI): domain Eukaryota; kingdom Metazoa; phylum Arthropoda; class Insecta; order Coleoptera; family Chrysomelidae; genus Leptinotarsa; species Leptinotarsa decemlineata. The sequence continues at coordinate 9,899 of NW_019294388.1, forward strand.
GAATTGAGAATAAATTTTGACTCAACCAAGTTTTAGTGATCGTTTGCCTTGAATTTTTGAGGTAATTAATAACAAGTTCAGAGTGATGAATACCAGCAGAACAACCCATCTTAATTCAACTAGAGTAAAATATTTTCTAATAATATCAATGTCAAAGTCTACTTAGGAAAATGATTATTCAATTCAAAAGAAACTTACGTGGGTATAATAATCGAACATATTTGAATTGCACCCAATATCTATTTTTTTCATGAAGAGACTTACAATTGAAAATGAAAATAATCGTATTACCTCTCATCAACAGCACAATTTCAAATAGCAACTACTTCTTTTCTGTTTGTGACAGTCAATGTACATTACAAAAGAGACATAACACACGTTAAAAGGTAAGAACTCGTTAGTTTCGACTTTTGAGAGTTGTCGTTCGTAGGGGAGCGCAACTATTATATTGAATCCAGCTTCTTAGCAACAATTGTTGCATTATTTTCCAACTGAGTTTCTATATATATTTCTCCATGGTAGATATGATTACTTAGATGATGAAGACTTCCTCTTCCTTCAGAAGAGTGAATTTCAGCAATGGCGTCTTGGATGGCTAACATTATTTTTCTCAAACATTTTCAGTTCTCGAATGAATTATTGATTAGAAGGAAGAACCCAGAAGCAATGTCTGAGTATATGCTGTTTGGATACCAATCATTGAGAAGAGAAGACTACGACTGACTAGGTGGTGCTGAAGGTTTTCAGGCTGGAGGCAAAAGGAATATCTTATATTCACTCAGTACCATACTGAAGATTATGAGATAAAATGGTCTCTTATGACTGAACGACAAGCAGTCAGTGCTGTGCTTTGAGCAAAGATTTACTTATGAATAATCAACTTATGTTAGAGATTCAGAAAGCGAATTATTTCTTCCTTACGTGAACGTCATCAATGGCTTGATAAGAAATGTTAAAACCTTTTATGGTTGGTAAACTTGGATCTGCTATAGCAATCTACCATAAAGCCATGTGTCGATATCGATCATATCGGATTACTTTCCAGATGTCATTGTTTGTGTTATTACATAAGTAAATGCAGGTCATTTGGAATACAAGTTTGTAAAAAAATCATACTCACCAAGGGTTGAGAGAAATGAAAGTGAAAACTACATATTACAGGGTTAGTGAAACTATGGGATAAACTTTGGTTTATTCATAGATTCACTGAAAGGCACCGATTATTGTATTGTATAGAAACACTTTCATAATAAACTACCCAGAGTTATCACAAAATAAATTCAAACTGATTGATAAAAAAATTTAGTGAAAAATCATTTTATAGTGTGAAGGATTATTTAGGGGACAAAAAAGCATAATAATGAATTGCTCATGATGGTTGTGAGATCACAATAGAGTAACCCCTGGCTGAATTTGTTCAGGGGTTCTTCTTAGACCAAAATAAAACGTTTTCCACACTAATTGTGTATATAATTCGAATTATTCCAAGTTGCTTCTACCACTATACCAAATTTGCAACAAACCCTCCTTAAACTTAAAATGCTGTAATATAGTTATATCTACAATTTGTTGCAAAAATATATGAATATGCTTAGAAGTCGAAATGCATATGGATTTCTCACTTACTTGAAAAACTTCACAAACAACACTTCTACTCGCTACTAGGAACTTGGGTATTTCAGTATTCCAAATTACTAACAGTATTCCAAATTAACCGCATTTACTCACTGTCCTATAACCAGTGTTCCCAATCAAATTCAAATTTTTGACTAATTAACATCATTTGCACAAAATATACTGATGCATAAGTATATTTTGCATATACTGATGCATAAGTAACTACATTGAAAAATTCACAAATGACACAGCATTTTATAACTATGTTAAAAAATACAAAAACATTTATAAAAAACTGATTAACCATGCAAAATGTAATTTTCATCAAAAAAGGATTACCCAAGCAAATAATAGAGCTAAATAATGCAGTATGTATATGTATTTGAGAATGTATGCGTACTTGAGATAGCAGAAAATCTATTCTCGATACATGATTTGAGAACGTACACTATAATTTTGAAGTCATACCGCCAGATTACTGCTATCGGTGAATGACATTATAGTCAATGGCGGACAAAAAATGTATGCTTAATGCCAGTGATCTGAAATTATTGAAAATCATCTAGCTAATTTGAAAAAAACCTCTTGTAAATCAACAAGTACACGTATATTCTCAAAACCATTCAACATTATTATTAAAATATTAGTTATGTTGAAGTAGTTCTGGCGATTCTTGTATCTTGTATTTAAAAGAATGTAACTCGCTTGAGATTGAATACTTTCTTAGTCTCTTCAGTATGGAGAAAGTCGATATTAGTCGTTGTGTTGGAAAATTTGGAGTGTTACTAAATTTCCGATTGTAATGAAATTTCCAGAAACAGCCAAAAGTGTTGAGGAGAGGAATGGTAAAATATAATATTGTCTTCAAAATAACAATCATTTTTTACCGGTTTGGTGAGTGGGAATAGTGGTTCCGCTTATGATAATCCCTTTTATATTTTATTCAACATTCGTCATCATCATTATTCAATTCATATTTAATTTTATTTTTCAGAATTTACCGCAAACTATTCGTAAGAAGAAAAGTCCTGAATACAAAACCAAAATCTTCGTAACTCTTCTGTTTATCACAATCGTAATTTTAATAGTAACAGCGTATTTTCTGTATAATCAAAAAGTGTTGGCAAAAGCTTACTTCGAAAGGATCAAGTTCAACAAAGTGAAGAGGTTAATGAAAATACATAACAATGAAGGTGTAGAAATTGTTCATGCCTCGTTAGGAATTAATTTGGATTATGATACCGTTCTACCCTGCCTTCCAATCGATAATAAAGATGATGGGAGTCTGTGTTTGGAATGGATGCACAGGTGAGGAAGTGCTGCTAGAAACATTTCTACGAATTTATTCATAGGGACATACAGGGTGGTTATTAAACATGGGACAAAATTCTTTTTCGCTCCGTATCTTCGAAACAAAACGCCCTCTCAAAATTCATCAAAGGACAAAATATACTTGGAATAGTCCAAGGAACAGTTCTTTAATTTTTTGCCACATGTTTGAACAAACACCCTGTATACACTCATCTAGTATCTTCTATTTCTCAACGTTGACAAGTATATGGTGGAAGCTAGTGCTAGTTTGTTATGAACTAAAAGAAATAAGCCAGTAAAATAAAAATGGAGAGTTCCATATTCAGAAGTACTATTATATCATTAATACACTGACCCGTTACTAAATGAAAATCATCAACATTATCCACGATGCTAATTAAAATAATCACAATAAATTTTATTTGAAACGCGTTTTGTTACATGGATTGGTACATCAAACTATTCTACAATTAACGTTCGAAGGTTTATATTGTAGAGATACATATGTATAAGAAAATAAATATTTCAAAATAAAATACCATATCTCAATAAATATTTATTCCAGTGTGTCGTGGTATATACTGATCGATAGAAAATGTTGTACTCTATACATTGATGCTGTTATTTTTTCTAAAAATTTAAATATTTTGCCTCTTTTCAGCTTATTACTTTATGCTTTTTGACCAATTTCACTCTATGAATTCAAATTGAACTGAAACATTCGCTAGTGATAGTGTTAATGAACAAACACACTGTTCAACGTTCGATTGCCTAGTTTCGATCCGGAGATTTCAGCTCCGAAGATGAGGCTCGAAGTAGTCGACCAGGATTAGGATTTGAGGACCCTGATAGGGGTTAGGTTAGGTCCAAAGTGAGTGGGTCTGTTCGAAACTCCGCCGCAATCCACAAGGGTTTATTGCGGCTTTATTTACACTCGACCAAATAAACTCAGCTTCTTAACGAAGCCGATTAGTTTGTATAGTAAGTGGTCTATCAGGTCAGATGGTACGAGTACGGCTCTGCCGAACTCAAAAAACCTGATTTGGTCCCCAGCGGGGCAAACACAAAGTATGTGCTCTGCTGTTTCATCATTTTCAAAACAGAGGCGACACACACTGTCTTACGACAGTCCTAGTCTCTGCATATGATGATCCAGGTTCTGGTCCGATGAAGCTGATTGCAGTACCCTCCTCTGTAAGGAAGTCAGCACCCTCATTGCTTTCTAGGCCATTATGGCCAGGAATCCAAATCAGAGACAATTTGTCAAGTATTCCTGTCGAGGAGAATCGTTTTTGGCAATTTGCTACCTACCAATTTAGACGTTGCTCGGTAGGAGTCAAGAGCTTTCAATACCGTTTGACTGTCTGAGAATATTTTTATTGACTTGCAAATGAGGTTGGATTCTTCCAATCTATCCGAAGGTGTTTTTGATCCTTCTGCGAACCAAAAACTATCACCTCTTAATATTTTCTTCGTAATTGACATTTGGAGGCATAAAGTCATAGTTCTGGAATGCTGTGACTTCCAGTGAGTCTGTTGCACTGTCTGTTGCACACGGATGCATTTAATTGATTTGTGCAATTGGCAATATGCACAAGTCTATATGCAGTCCATCTAGCCTCTCTCTCCAGAAAAATGCGTAGAGGAGGTAGTCAGTTGGTTGTCAGTAAGCCAGAGAGCTTCGCCTGGGCCGTCCTCTGTAAAGCCTTCTGCCACCAGGCAATTGCACCATAAGTGAGCATTGGTCTGACCATCATCACATGGATTCAATGTATTTGTTTGGAACCTAAACCCCTTAGTTTTACCATAAATCCTTCGACATATCCATAGGGACAGTCTGGCTTTGTGTAAAACTTGTTTCAAGTGAGCGTTCCAGGTGAGGTTTTTTATCAAGGACAATGCCAAGATATTTCACCTCCGTTCCAAATGGAATGCCTCACCATTAAGGAAAAATGGCATTAGATCGTCCAATTTTCTCCTCCTGGTGAAGGGGATTATCACAGTTTTGCTGGGGTTGACAGACATCAGCTCTCTCAGGCACCAACTATGAACAACGACGGTCAACGTGCTTTGGAAGATATTGCAAGCTACCCATTCCAACGTGGACCTTGCCAAGATGACAAGGTCATCTGCATAAGCTTGCAGATCTACTTTTTCTGGTACGGGACTGACCCATCATAAACGGTGTGTGGGATGGCGAAAGAACTGAGCGACAGCTCCCATGGGGTTTTTGATGGTTTCAAATGCATTGGAAAGGTCAAGAAGCTCGAAAAGTTGACGTCTCACGATTTAAACGATCGAAAAAAAATATTACGTTTCGAAATCCCCTCTTTTTTGCTTTTGCGCATCGATAATTTTTTGAATCGGATTGTCGAGTGTGATGAAAAGTGTATGCTCTACGACAGCAGGAGATGTTCAGGACAGTGGTCGAACATCGATGAGCCACTCCCCAGAGGCAAAAATCCATAAAAAACATTGTTACTGTATGGTGGTAAAGGGCTGCTGTGATTCACTAAAAGTTTCTTCATCCAGGTCAAGCCAAAACAGACTCCTATTGTGAGGGAATCGATATAACGTACCGAGAATTGCGTCAACATCAGCTGACACTAGTCAACAGAAGAGGTTTTATCCTGCTTCACAACAACGCCCCTCCGCACGTTTCACTAATCACCGTCCGAAAATCAAAAAATCAAATTGGGGGTTGAAATTCTGCCTCACTCACTATACTACCCAGATCTCTCGCCAATCGACTAATATCTTTTCAAGCACTTCGATAACTTTTCCACCGATAGAACCTTCGTCAATCAGGACCAGGCAAAAACGGTCTTAGGCGACTTCATCGGATCCCGAGCAATCCTTTTTAGGCTGACGGAATGTTACGTTGGCAAAAGTGTACTGATTCAAATGGCGCTTATATCGATCAAATCGAATGAGTATTCACTGAGATAAATATCTGTAGGATATAATTCAATGTCCTGCTTTGTGTTAGCTGAGGAAGTAGATGTTTTTCGGTAGACATTTACTAGGAGTTACTGTGTAGGTACGTTGGGAGAAATGAATGTTTAGAGATTTCATTTCGAAATATTAATTTTCTTATATAATCTACAATGTCGTTTATATTCCAATAGGTAATTACAAAACTCACCTAATAATTCTGTAAAACAGGTAGATTTTGAGAAAAATACAATATAATAGGAAAATAAGTAATTTATAAACAAAGATAAATGATTAGTTTTCTGATTGATTCGGCCGTTACTTGATGAAAATCCATAGTAATTTCAAAAACTACACCTCCCGATTTGATCTCCACAAACTTCATTTGAAAAAATATAATCACATGTTTCGCTAGCACAGTTGCTTTCTCAAGTGTATGAATACTTCAAATTATTCTTATAATAATATTTATATACTACAGGTAATCATAATTGAAACTACCTCCAAAAAATTACCTGAACCTCTACCTAAGGTACCTGTTGAATTATGATTACCTAAAGCATATTACCTCACATCTACATCAATAATAATTCTTTCTCAGGTTTTAAGAAAACAAGTTCAATAATGGTGATCTATTCAAATCCATTAAGCCCCTTACTTGCAAAAATGTTCGTGGATAATCTAGAGAAGTCGATCTTCAAACATCCTTTGATTAAGAATTTCTTGTATTGACATAGATATGTGGATGATGTTTTGGTATGTTTTACAGGTACTAAGAGGGGTATTAACAAAATTCATGGAAACATTAAATTCACTATTGAAATAGAAGCAGACAACTCACTTAATTTCTTGGACTTAACAATTAGTAGAAGGAACAACAAACAATATTTTTCAATCTATCACAATCTGTCCTATACTATACATTACGATTCTACCCATCCTTATCAACACATAATAGCATGATTCACAGATTAGTCAATGTTCCTCTTTCAATAGACAATTTCAATAAAGAACTTAATATCATCAAGCAAATTGCGGTTAACAATGGGTTTAAAGACGAATTAATAAACAAAATACTTGCCAAGAAAGTCTACGCAAAAGCGATTCGAGACGTTTTTCCTATTGATAAGGTAGATATTCAAAATTATAGAGCTTTAACGTACTTTGGACAACCAACGGAAAATGTGGCTTCGTTTTTGAGGAAACGAGATATTAAAGTTGCATATAGAACAAGTAATACGTTGGGAAACTTAGTTAAAAATAATAAAGACAAGTCATCCAAATTAAAGAAATCAGGAGTATATAAATTAAAGTGTGGGACGTGCCCTAAGGTATATATTGGTCAAACGGGCAGATTATTTTGGAATTGAATCTAGGAATATCGTACGAGCTATGTAAATAAGAAAACAAATTCAACATATGCAAATCATCTTCTAGAAAAATATCATATCTTCAACGAAGAGTTCGAAATTTTGCACATAGAAAATAAAGGTTTGAAACTGAATCATTTGGAAGCAATGGAAATTAATAAACTTAAAAATGCAAACATTCTAATGAATGACGAACTGGATTTGAATAGATTGGATTATTGAATTTGTTTTCTTAAAAGCCGAGAAAGAATTATTATTGATGTAGATGGGAGGTAATTTTTTGGAGGTAGTCTCAATTATGGTTTACTGTAGTATATAAATATTAATGTAAGAATAATTTGAAGTATTCATACACTTGATAAAGCTACTGTTGTGATTATATTTTTTCAAATGAAGTTTGTGGAGATCAAATCGGGAGGTGTAGTTTTTGAAAATGAATGGTTAGATTCACTATTACTTCTATTCAATTCTATATTCTAGAAAAAAGGTTAATTTAGATATACTGAAACAAGTTCAATAATGATGAGTTTAAATAGTTGGAATGATCATTTGAATAACCAACATGAAGTATTTCACTCAGCATTATTGAACTTGTTTTCGTGAAATGGTTATGATTTACCCATTTTTTAATTACCTGTTTTTCTAGAAGTAATATTGTATTGTGATGGTTTTTTCGAAATCTGCCTGTTTTGGCAGAATTAATCATTTATTCAATTGATTTTTGTCGTAAAATGCCAATAATTATCAACACATTTCCTAGAAGCAACATTGTATTGTTATTGTTTTTTAAAAATATACCTGTTTCACTAGAATCAATCATTATTCTAATTCAATTTTGTAATTACCTACTGTTATGTAACAGAATAGTTTGATATACCACTTCAACTAATGAAGCTACAATATAGTGAAACGCGTTTTAAATGAAATTTATTGTAGAAATTGTATAATTATTATCATGGATGATACTATTATTTATTAACAAATCGAAATTTTAGGTGTAATTCAATAGATATTGATGGAAACAGCGAAACTGTTTAGTACTCCAGTTTTATCTATGCTTCAGCAATTTTTGTTAATTTCAGAAAATGCTACTGCTTTTTCATTAAGAAAGCGAATTATAGTTGTTTGGTCCTATCAAAGAATTTATTTGCCCTTGAGCGGCCCCCAACAAGATTTTTTCAATGCGGATTCAGAAGGTCAATATATGTTTTCAGAACGAATTTTTCATCCTTATTTCATTGAATTATCACAATATATGATATGAAGAATCCTGGCCAGTTCAACCATAATGGCATTTATATTATGTTCGGTAGTTTTGCAAATGAATTATTTTTGGATAAGTAAAAATATTTAGAGGCATGAAAATATTTTATTCAATTATTCCAAGAAAAACAAATCACTAGGTATCTCCAAATAATTCTCAAAAACCATGGATAATTAGAAAGTACACAAAATATCAATTCAGTTGTAGAATCTATTCACCATAGTTTGAAAAATTCACCAATTATTTCAATTACTGTTTGAATTGTCATTGTGCACTAGTTCGATATAATGACTTTGTCATCCTGTTCCAAAGTGAATATGGGCCAAAATATAAATTTCATTACATCCTAGATTCATTAGGTGAATTATATGAAAGTAACGTAGTATAATTCATCAATAATTTGTTTTGCTCGGACATTTTGCGCAGAACAACAAATATACTTTTCGTTCCAAGTTGGTTGATTCATGTTTCTATGAATATTACTGGAATTTTATCCCAACACCAAACCGTTATTTTCAACACCTCGACACGTGTTTCAATCACCAAGTAATCATCTTCAAGATGATCAATTGGTGCTCATCTTCACACTGCTGCAAATAAGAAATATTCTCCTCAACCTTCGCTCGATGGAATATTTGAGAGGCAAATATATGTCTGTGAATTACAAATGGAATTCAACAAGTCCATTTGTCTCTTCATCTTTAAAAAATGAAGGTTTCAACACAACGGACAACTTGGTTACACGAATAATACTGGTTTGGAAGACCAGTTGTTGCCAGATACAAGTTACAATTTGAAATGGGTGAAATTAATGAAAATAAGATTCGAAAGAAAAATATTACCGATAAGCTCCAAGGAAGGCTATAGGGTGTGGTTTAACTAACTGATATAGTAAATCATGGCAAGGTTATTATTCGGCCATCAATACAAATGACGAAAAAAGCCCAAGATCGTCTGGTTTTGATAGACGTGATCTAACAACATAAAATCAATAAAATGTTTGTTGATGCCAACCACATGCCTTAATATGATCACTTCCTTCCAAGATGAGCAATACTGTGGTGAAATCCAGAATATGAACACTTTAACAAAATTCTTCTGAACAATCGCAAGGAGTTATTCAAAAGAGCTCGATCAAGTGAATAACAAAGTTAGTCACTTGATAATATTATCACTTTGATAATATTATACTAGAAGTATAATATTATCAAAATCAATTAGTATATGGTTGACATTCGTAACATTCTGTTTAAATCTGTTTAAAATCTGTTTTTCCGTTAACCAGCTGTCACACCCCTACGAACGGCAACCCTCAGAAGTCGAAACTTGTGCAAGCTAAGGATTAACGAGGCCTTACCTTGTAACGTGTGATTCCTAACACGGATTGGACGATATCAAGTGAAAATCGATCGTTCAGACTAGGGCTTGAAACACAGACCAACACGGCTGTCAATTTGTGTGAGTGAACAAAGCACCCACGTCGAACAGCCTGGCTACCGTCCGACCATTGGAATCTAACATTCTATGAGTGATCAACTGATGAGATTCAAAATCAACTAAAAGCGTTTAAACCTTCTACAGGATGCCACTGAAATACCTTTGAAGGTGCATTTTTGGAAAGACCAACAACATATAATATACACGAAGAATACTCTCAACTACAAAGGAAAAGAAGAGTACTTATTCGGATAAAACTAAAACCTCTTTAATTTTCTGACTCCGTGGGGTGGAATCTGTTTCTTTCACTGACTCAGTCAGGAAAAAGAATAGAAAAACAGAGAACAATTAATTAAAACGTGAACTATGTCAAACGAACATGAAAAACTAGATTAGACTAGACAGTTTATGGAAACAATAGCGTACGAAAGATTTGTGATGAACGCAGGTTTTTGCGAGCACAAAATCAAACATCAGAAAGTAAAATAGTACTTTGTATTCATTTTTTCTTGTTTCTTTTCATTAATAAATATTGACTCAAAACAAGATAGAAACAACGGAAATGTAAACATGAGTTGTCGTCTCCTTATATGGTTACCATTTAAATGAATTTTCAATTATTATCATTATCAACTTAATTCTGATTCACATTATGCTTTCATTAATATCTCTTCACCATCAAATAGAATTTGAGTAATTCATATTCATTTCAGGGCCAGGTTGTATTTGAATTTCCACAACTTTGGAGACGATTTGAAGTGCTACAATCTTCGATGGATTTCTTTGAATGAAAACATACCTCTGACGGATTGCTTCGACATGAGTAACAGTCATTGGTACGGGGGAGGCCAAACAGCGGAATCTGCTTGGCCTTTAGAGAAAGCAAATCATTTTTTCCAACCGTTTATCACTGGAGAAGTTGAGAAGCATGAATGGGGAAATGTCTTGAAACGATATTTCATCAATTCAAAGGGTGAGTATGTGAATTCAATGGCATTATATTCCCGAATTTATGCAATGAATGCGTGAATTATTATTTCCACGGTTACTTTTGAATACCAAAAGTCTGCATTAGATGAACATCGATGTTAAAAATTACAGATTTATCCAATTTTCTGATGAAATCTAATCAACAATTTCTATTCATGGTGTCTAAGTTAATGCATTCTAAAGAGAAAATAATCATAATGATTTGAGATGTTCAGAACTCTCAGGCTAGTATTATAAAATAACGAATCTATCAAATATGATATAGTTCAAGTAAAATATATAGTGCCCCCTACCTTCCAGCAGTTCCCCTTTCATAACACACACAACGTGGTACTCATCGCTACATTCTGTTGGTCACCGTAACATGACTTCAAATTTAATTTCATTCAGCCAATCATAAAACTCGGTCATTAAAAATTATCCAATACGAACCGCCAATTCTTCAGTCCACGTGGACTAATTCGTTGCGGCATAATTCCTTTGTATTGGTTTTTTTAGCCTTTGACTTCGCCGACACCTTTAAGATTACTATATCGGTTATAATTATAATACAAAATGAGAGTGGAAGGGTTTGATTCGTGTGAAAATATGTTGGGAAAGCTGTGTATTCTAAGTGTACTATCTCTATTAATTTTGGAATATTGTGTATGTATTGGAAAAAAACAAAATCTGTACTTATAAATGCGAAAGTCACTTAACACTCATTTCATCTGTGTTTCTCCGTATTGGTAAGTTCTATGAAACTAAAATTTGGTATATAGGAGCTTATCAGTTGCGCACTAAGAAAGAATTTTCAAATATTCCAACTGGGGCTCATCCCTGTGGGGGGAAAAGGGGTGCGTTTACATATGAAATTTACCTTTTCATTACTGTTTTTCCGTACCGCTTCATTTTCGAAGGCTGAAGATTTGTATTTAGGTTCGTTTTATATTGTAGGTGTATTACTTAACACTCATTTCATCTGTGTTTCTCCGTATTGGTAAGTTCTATGAAACTAAAATTTGGTATCTTATCAGTTGGCTTATCAGTTGCGCACTAAGAAAGAATTTTCAAATATTCCGACTGGGGCTCCCCCCTGTGGGGGGAAAAGGGGTGCGTTTACATATGAAATTTACCTTTTCATTACTGTTTCTCCGTACCGCTTCATTTTCGGAGGCTGAAGATTTGTATTTAGGTTCGTTTTATATTGTAGGTGTGCAATCATCATGTTGTGGAATTGGTCGCGGTGGTAGTGCGCCCGACTCACGATCGGAAGATCGTGGGCTCGCACAAGTTTCTCAACTTCTGAGAGTTGTCGTTCGTATGGGGGCGACAGCTGATTAACGGAAAAACAGATTTCAAAATAGGCATGGATTTTTAAATATTCTAACTGGGGCGCCGGCCGCGGGGAAAAAGCACGTTCATAAAATAACTGTTTTCCCGTACCGCTTTATTTTCGCAGGCTAAAATTTTGTATGTAGGTTCGTTTCATATTGTAGATGTGCAATAAAAAAGGATTTTCAAAAAAGTTGCCCCACTGGGGATGAAAGGGGAGCTTTTATATATGAAAATTACATTTTCATCACTGTTTCTTAGTACCACTATATTTTCGGAGGCTGAAATTTTTTATATGGAGTTTCGTTTAATGTGCTAGATTTGCAATAATTTTTTTTTCAAATATTCCAATTGAGGCGCCAGCCGCGTGGATAAAGGAACGTTTATTGTATAAAGTTACCTATTCATCACAGTTCCTCCATACCGGTACCTATAGATATTTTAGGAGGCTGAAATTTTGTATGTAGGTTCGTTTTATATTGTAAATATGCAATAGGAAAGAATTTTCAAATATTCCAACTGAGCCGCCAGCCGCGAGAAAAAAAAGGTGTGTCCATAAAACAAAATAAATTTTCATTACTATTTCTCCATGCCCTTGAATTTTCGGTGAGTGAATTTATATTCAGTATCAGCGTTGCACCCGCGCGGAGCCGAAGCGACTCGCTAGTATTAATATTATACAAACCAGAAAAAAGTTTCCTTCTTGTGAGTGAGTACAATGTTATACAAAATGCATCTTTTCGATTGGTTATGAAATTATTTTCTATGTCTGTTGAAAAAAGTGTTGATTATGTAACCATGTCCTGTTGCACAATTATGCTCTAATCCCATAACCCACACCTTTGAAACAATAACAGTTGACCAGAATCATAACTCACTACCTTCGAGGACGTTTCCTGATGAGCAAATTCATAACTTAACAATTGTATTCGAGATTTTTTCCGTTTCGAAAATATCTTCCTAAAAGAAATCAATGAATTAACAGTTCGTGTAAAAATATATAGTTTGTAATGAAAAACATGAATAAAAGCATGGAGTCTTAAAGTAAAAACTAGTGCGCTCCTCCTGAAATTTGTTGCGAGAAAATGTTGCGAGAAAATTAAAATTTTTGTATAATAACAAAACGAGAATACTTGGCTTTTAGAATGTTTTAATGTGAAATCATTATTTACGAGTTTCTGTGGAGTAATTGTCAGAACACGGTTAGAACACAGAGTTCTGGATTGAAGTCTCACCGACGGACGGTACTTTCCTTATTGTTTTTCAGGAGCCTAATTTCCAAATTATTTGAAATTCTATGCAATAAAAATAAAAAGTATTCTTGAAAATTATTTTGGGTTGTTTTTTGTCTTCAAATTTAGTTATATAGTATTCTACTCGCGAGTAGAATACTATATAACCACATTGGGAACGCTTGGATATATTTATTAGGATACAATTGAACCAAAAATTAACGTTAATTCTGAAAGAGACCTGTCAGGGAAAACTATTGTAACGAATCTGAAGCCGCCCCTGATCGATATGCTGGCCGACTCAGCAAACAAACACATGACATCACCGCGAAAGAATGCAACAGCAGGTAAAACTCTAGTCGAGTACCGAACCGACTACATATTTCTAGAAAGGACCGTTACATTATATAAGCCCGGCTTATATGATCTCGTCTACCGAATCCATAAGCCACCTCGAGGAAAGCCTAGGGTCGTCCATTTTGATAGATTGGTTCCTTATGCTGAAAATCACGACCAAGTTCTCGCCCTCAGGCCACCAGAGGATGAAATGACGTTCCAGAAGTTCATGTCTTTATACTCAAATGGACAGAAGGTCGTACATGGGGTAACTCAAGAAGAGCCACGAGACCTTTTCAAGGTTCCAGTTGATTACGCACTAGCTCACTGTGTGGCAGAGGATCTCCAAATGTCCAGGGGTATCGCTGTGGTATTCACAAGAAATTCGGTCAGCTCGAAACATTACGATAACAGAATCCTGAAATCGAAGTAGTGCTATAGTTGAAGAAGAGTCAGAGAAACATTTTCTATTTGGTAACCAAAAAGCATTATCGAGACAAACCGTCCTATGAAAATATCTGGAGGAGTCTTACCAAACTGAGGGACACTATGTTCGACCAGAATCTTGTGGACTTGGCAATCCCGAAATTAGCCTCTGGGCTCGACAGGATGTATTGGAGAATTGTGAGAAGCATGTTGGAAAGGATATTTAGATCCAGCGGCATTAAGATTTTGGTGTGCGGTAACCATCTTCCACGACCGAGCATAAAGACTGTGGAGTGTTATTTCCATCGAAGTTCACAGTGCAGATATGGAGAGTCCTGCAGGTATCGACACACGCCAGGGATGACATTTCGGGGCGAAACGTCTTTAAGAAGGGGGCAATGTAACAAATCTGAAGCCGTCCCTGACCGATATGCCGGCCGACTCAGCAAACAAACACATGACATCACCGCGAAAGAATGCAACCGCCAGTAAAACTCTAGTCGAGTACCGAACCGACTACAAATTTATAGAAAGGACCGTTACATTATATAAGCCCGGCTTCCCGACCCAAGATGGCAGTTCAGAAAGTGAATCGAGCGGATAAACAAGAAATTCAAATAGTGGAAATAAATTAAGCGTTAGTTGCTAAGTGTTGTGAATAAATTAGTTTGTGATTAGTGGAATATTTTCAGAAATAAATTCGTTTAAGACAGTTAATTCATTAATTTGTCATACTATTTTATTCAAAACTATTGTATACTTAAATCGTGATCATTATTTATTGTTGTTCACTGTTTTTCTAAAAATACCTGGGTATCTGGAAAGCTTTTTCAATTTGTCAAACATATGTGGAAGTGGATGATTTGATTGGAGTCATAATTGTATTTTGTTTTTGATTCCAGGAGCGGCAATCATCATAGATGAAAAAACACCCTTATACGTATCAATACGAGATCATCCAATGAAAGAGTTTTGTATCAGAGCCCAGTACGACAACTTTGCATACTTCAACAGATTTACTGAAACAGCTCAGATGAATTACAGTATTTGCATCAATTCCAACATGTCCCAGTTGCATGCACAACTTAGTGAACACACTTTGTGGGACGGATTAAAGAAAGAAGACGGGAATATCATCGACTCATTACTGACGGAACCTCTTTGGGAAATCACTTCGCTCACAAAGCAAACCCTGACAGAAGGTATTTCAAAATATTTTTTCCATTTTTGAAAAAGAATTATGCAGAGGTTTTTAGTAAGAGAAATACTTTTGCTTCAGTTCTCTCAATTCTTCAAAACAGTTACGAAATACCAAATGAAATAATTATGCTTCACGTCAGAAAAATGGAGAAATTCAGTTTGTAAAGCAATATGACGAATGAATTGACTAGATTATAAAAACTGTAAAGAATGTCTTACATTTGTTTTTTCGAGAATGCCGTTAATAAAAAATGATTTGATATAATATAAATGATTTGAATAAGAAAACGATATAGATAGATA
>NW_019294389.1:0-25352 GCF_000500325.1 Leptinotarsa decemlineata
AAAAACGCAACACGTGTTTCGCCATACAATGGCTTCTCCAGACGTGTCTTCACGTGTATAAACGTGTCTTCACGTGTATAGACGTGTAAATGTATATAACTGGAGTTTTTTCCCAATACCAAATCGTTATTTTTAACAACACGACACGTGTTTCGATCACCAAGTGATCATCTTCAAGAGTAAGATTAAACTGAAAAGTTTTCAAAGCTATACCTATACAGGTATACCACACTTAAAGGTGTACCACACCTTTGGTGTCTCAGGTTAATTTTACAATTTGCCCTATCTATTAATTTTACAATATGTCCTTATGTAATGTTTAAATGTTATGCTATATATAAAGCAATTTCCAAGCTATATAAGAAAATCAATTTCACAATATTGCCTACCTAAATTTATTTCTACAATATGTCCTTATGTGATAGTCTGTAAACCCAATAATATTATTTTAAAAAACTGCTATTTGGTATTGGTCCGTCATCGTTATTCATAATATTATTATAATTCATATGTTCACTTATTTCTACACTCTCATAGGCATATAGTTTGCCTTGTCTCACTGATTTTAATGAACTGAAGGGTATGGAATGGTTTGGTTGTAAAATATGATTTGCGACTGCTGATTTTTCAGGAATTCCATATTTTGAGTATGCCAGTTGTTCCTTATATCTTACTTCAATAGGTCATTTTGTCTGTCCATAATATTTTGCATCGCAGTCCTTACATTCAATTCCGTGAATTCCAGACTTTTCCGAATTCTCGACATACGTAGTTCCTTGAAAATCTTTCCAGAGTTCTTCGTGTATTGGTAGTATGGAGGTGTGATATATTTGTCTTGATTTTCAACCTTTCTGAAAGTCGAGATTTCGTTCATAATTAACCTAAACTTCTTCCTTATTATGTCATCTACAATACCCCTCGAGAAACCGTTAGTGGCTGCTATTTCCTGTTTTGTGAACCTCTCATGTGTTAGAGGGAAAGTCAAAAGACGATGCACTGAAAAATTCAACCCAGCACGTTTGTGCTATCGTCAGGGATTTACTAGAGAAAAATAATTTCAATAATAACGAAATCGATGAATTCGTTTCTCCAGTAATATTCATTACTACACCAAAGGTTCCCAACAGTGCATCATAAGTACGTGTAAACATGGAAGGCGTGTAAAGACACGCCTGAAGAAGCCATTATATGGCGAAACACCTGTTGCATTTTTATAAAGCTGTTCGTTGAAAACTCACAATGAAGTATTTTTTGAGTATATTTTTTCTAATGTGAAAATTGGTTCATATGTGAAGTCAGATGATTTTCATTTATTACACGTCCATTCGAATACTTTTGTGAATTTTTTTCTTAGCTTTTGGAAATGAATTTCAATCAGGACATTATGTTTGAATTCAGAGCTCAGAATTGAAGCATTCGTCACCCAACGCCAGACAACACTGTACCGACTTCGAATCGCTTTATCTTTCTAAGCAGCGTTGAGTAAATAAATCATTATATTTATATCCATTATTTATCATTTCTCCGTGAACTTCTGTGAAATAATGATGATTGTCCACCACAGAGTAGAAAATAGAAAACTTTCAGTTCACCACGATGAATTATTGCGTAAATTCAAAGTATTTTCAACAAACAAATTTGTTCTATTTATCAGTAATTTGTCGTATTCAATAATTATGGCAATGGAGAAAAGAGCTAAGAAATCATAAAATACTTATCTTAACGTTTCGAAGACCAAAATCTGTCTCCGTCTTCAGAATAGACTAATTTCAAGTCGCAGTTTTTCCTTAGCTAATTATCTTTATTTCTCAACTTCTTCGACAGATTCTAAGGTTTCAACACACAACAGGTGTCATGAAAATCTATATTCAAACTTACTTATATAGTAAGATTTTTCACTATAACCATTTTATGATAACAGCGATGCGTGTTTCGTGTTAGATAATTTGCAAGTTTATAAATTTTCGTGTGAATCATATCTGATGTTTCACATAGGTCAAACGGAAAGAAAATTCAAAGCATGCATGGCAGAATGGAAAGAAATTTAATGTATTCTACTAACCTTCTGACAGAGGTACCTGAATTCAGAAAAAAAATTTGGAACATATCGGTCTGGAGAATATAGAAATCAATAATTGAGAAAATTCCCAATATATCATGAAAGATCAGTGTTCTGGTGTTTCCCTAGAATAATTAACGTCATAATCATTAATTCATGCACTTGTTTTCAAAAGGATTCAATAAGTTAATGGTAATATCAGGTCTTCTAAAGAATAAATTATCCGATAGGACAATGAAGTAGATTATGTAGGTGTGTTGTTGTACCTAACATTGTTGAAATATAAAAAATCTAAAAGAAAAAGAAGGCATTTACCATTCCTGCCTGAGGAATATATTATCAAGCGTATGGTTTTGTACCAAAAATCTTGAAGTTAACTGTATCAGTACGCTAAATGCAGTACAATATGTGGGATATATGTATAAGAATTCAAAAAGACGTCCGTTATGAATTCACGAAGGAGTATTTCAATCTTTTTCGAAACATCTTAACTATGGACTGAATAATGCCGTAGAAAACTATGAAACAACAACAATAAAAATTAATTGGCGCTCCAGGGCGACGTTATCAATTTCAGTTGCGCATTTGCTTTTTCAGTTGAAGAAAAACCCGGAAAAAACTAGAGAACCACATCATCTGAAAATCTTGATCTGCCAATGTCCCCTCATTCATAAAATAAAATATTGTGTGATCCAGAGGCTCCAATGAATTCAAGATATTGCCAGAATATTCAGAATATTCTCCGTTATTATTATATCGTCTGATAACTAATTCATTACCTGTCTTTTACTTGACAATGAACTCCAATTAGGGCTTTTTTATTAAACAACTATAGTACCATCTCAGTGCGAGACGTTAGTATAATTGTAATTATAATGTGAGATAGTTGCAAAAGATGAATGGCTGGTGGTTGTGTGGGCGGCAGGCGATGCCTCGTGTTGACTCCCCAGGCTCTAATGAGTTTCTACTATAAATCATGGTTTATTCCCTTCAGGCTGCTATTAATTGTTCTCGGCGCTGATCGGTTTTAGCCCACAAATATTACAAATATTGCCCGCTGATAAATCATCAATGGTAGTCGGGTACTGTAAGATTATGACAGAATTCTGAATACGATGGAAAAATATTGTTTCCTCGTTTGAAGTGTTCTGGAAAGTATTTTCATCTGTTTGATAAAAGTCCGTTGATGAAAGAGATGATACTGAATTTATTGTGAACTCTTTTTCCCTACCAAAAGTGAAGCGCTGTCTCTCTATGCACTTTAGCATAATAAGTGTATTAAAATACTACATCCATCTTATCAACCATATTACACATATATTTCAATACCTCAATTGAAACAAACAGTTTTCCCACTTCATGGAAAAAAGCCATCGTTTCACCGTTACCGAATTGTGATAGTCCAACAGAACCATCACATCTGAGGTCTATCAGTGAAGTGCCTGTTCTCTCCAAAGCATGTGAGTTGATCCTCAAAGATCAGATTCATCTACTATATAAAAATGGATGTTTGTTGGTTGGTTGGTTGGTTGGTAAGTGATAAACTTCTACATCGCTCAACCGATCATGATGATACTTGACATGTATAAATAATTTTTCATGGAGAACGTTTTTAGGCTATCAATTTTTCTGTAACTCGCCATTAGATGGCGCTGTAGAAATTTTTTTCCCAAGTTCGTTGATTCTGATTCTGTCAAAATATTGGAACAGCAGCGATACAGCAACATAGTACTAGTTTGTGTATAGTAATAACATCATCACTGCTGTCTAGTCAGGTTTCCGGGAATATCACAGCACTACAGCTGCTCTTGTTAACATAACGCAAGATTTATTCAATTCAATTGATGAAAATGAATTGACTCTGATGGGACTACTTGATTACAGTAAGGCATTTGATACAATGGACCATACACTTTCCTTTAAGAATATTTCACACTTTGGGTTCGATAAACACATAGTTGAGTTGTTAGGCAGTTACCTATAAAATCAAAAGTAAATTGTATGTATGGATGGTAGATATTCAGATGCATTACCAGTAAGTTTGGAAGTGGTTGACATAATACAAAGGAAGGTCTCGAGAAGGAACTAGGCATCATCAAAAATGACCTTCAAGGGAATGGTTACTCCAAAGTGACGGTGAAACAGATTTTGGCTAGAAGACAGCAAGAGCCTCTCAAGGAAGAGAAGTCGCCAAAACCAGTACTGGCACTTCCCTACATCAGAGGATTGTCGGAAAGGATAAGAAGAATCGGGTCCAAGTATAACATCAGAACCTGTTTCAGATCTGGGAACACTATCCTTAGCAGCCTCACGAAAACCAGACCACCAAACGCGGACTGCGATAACAAGAATCGCATTTACTGGATACCCTGTGAGTGCGGACTATCATACATCGGTGAAACTAAGAGGCCATTGAAAGTTTGCATTGCCAAGCACAAGAAACACACACAGCGAGGAGCAAAATATCAAGAATAGAAGAGCATGTTTGGACTCATCAACATAACATCAAGTGATCTCGAAATGAAATCATCCACAAGGAGGAACACTGGTATAGAAGAAAATTCAAAGAAGCCGCATATTCATTCAGCCAAGCTAGTGTGGAGATACGCAACATATGGAACCGATGAAGCGGTGAGAGGGAAGAGGGGATAGGTGAAAGCACTCGAATGACCTATAAATAGTTAGATTTCGAAGAAATGAGTCCAGTCATCACCCGAAGACGATTGTGGATACTAACAATCGAAACGAAGTGAAGTAACTTGGCTTAGAATCTTTTAATTTTCAATTTTCATCATTATTAATAGTTCAATTTTCAATTGTTGCTTGTATTTAATTCCATTGCAATTTCAGTTTCTTCTTGCTTAATATATTTGTTATTTTTTCTTTCATCCTTAATTTTCATAGATTCTTATAGGGATTTTGAATCAATTCATATCATATCAGACAATGGAAGTCCGAACTGATTGAATACTTTACTAGTTAGTTTTGAAGTCCCTAAGAGATCAATTCTTGGACCACTTCTATTTTCAATATACATAATAAAGTATACTGTCGGGTACTGACTTATACTACTCATTTAATAAAAACAATTGGCAACACGCTGTTCATAAAGTCAATTAGGATCTTGACAATCTTTCGCATATGTGAAACTGAAAATGAGTAAATCCCAACTTTTGCTGATAGGTACGAAACATAAAAGGACTGGAATTGAAGCTCTGGTCGATGTAAAAACCTAGGACTGTGTGTGTAATTCGTCAGAACTCCTATAATATCTTACGGCAGCTGTACCGAAATAGGGATTTGATAACATCCAGGCTTGAACTGAAGCTTTGCGATATTATCCAGAGTCTCTTTCTGTGGTATCATCTATGGGTTTGCCATAATACAATCGGATATGAAACGCCCCCAAAAAATTCAGAACAACTGTATACGGTTCTCTTATGGTGTAAGAAAGTTTGATCACATCTCAGCTGAATTTGAGGAGTTTGGCTGGCTCAGACAGACTGAAATTAGGCAACTACACCTTTTTGTTATAACTCACAAATTTATCCCTCGAAGGCAATCTCACTATTTATTTGAAAGATACTTAGCATTTGAAACATAGAGTTAATCTAAAACCAGAAATCGTTATATAACTTCAAGAATAAATTGAAACTGCACTTGAAATCAGCTGAGTAGTTCAATTGGAGGCCGTTGATGCTCTCTTTTGTAGTATGTTATTAAAGTTTATTTTTGTTTTTCGGTCTACTGTTATATTCTTTATTTTTCAATTTTTTGTTTAACTTTCAAATATTTTATAAGTTAAATGTCTGTATATTTGTGACCTTTCAACTAGGTTTAGTTGAAATACAGCTCAAGCTGAACTTCACCTTTCATATTTATTTTTATTTTTGTATATTATTACTTTTGTCGATGAATAAAGCTAATTATTATTATTATTATTATCTGGACTCACTATTTTCTACGGTGATGACATTGAATGCATTTCATTGAATGGACTAATTATTCTATTGTTTGTTACTGTAACTTATTTCTTAAATTGTATGTTGATGATTACTTGTTACCATACTTAATAATACTCTGGTATCTGTTTGTAATTAATATGTACGAGAATAAAACAAAGGTGTCTTAGAACCTGTAGTCAAAACTCAACATGATTAAGTATTTCTCAATCATTTCGTGTCCGTACTCGACACTAGACTTATCTTACGACAATATGAAATATGTCAAACGTGTTCGCTCAGTTTGACGAACATACTTTCTGTCGCATTTTCACTCTAATACTTATTTTTTGAATTCCAGATTTTTCCGTCTACGTTATTTTGCTTTTCAAGTTGCCCAATACTTGTTGAAGTTTATGAAGAGAAAAAGGAATTTTGAAAACCACTTTCATGTTCATTTTTTTGAAAAATTCGGATTATTACATTGAGTTTTGGTTCATATGGAAAAAAAACTACAAGTCTTTCGTTTTCCAGGAATCAAACATGAAAGTTACTAAATATTACTGGAGTTCTATCCCAACACCAAACCGTTATTTTTACACTTCGACACGTGTTTCGATTACCAATTGATCATCTTCAAGAAGAAGATTGAACTGAATTCAATTTTCCTCAAATCATAATGAATTAACACTTACAGTATCAGTTCCATTCAGTTCTGGAATGCAAACAGAAATGATTTCACTCAATATTTTCATTTTGTGACATAATTACATCTAATAGCACTACCATTTTGGATAGAATGAAGGAAATTCCTGATTTGAATTAATTTATCGATATACATAAATAATGTGTTATTGAAAAACTGCGATTATTTCATTTAAACCATGAGTTTGACATTATCCAACCATTATGATTGGAAACAATTTCTTTGTATATGAGTTGATCAAAATCATTAGCAAAGTGGAGTTTACCATTTCCATATTTATATCAATTTAATGATTGAGTGTTGAATACTAATTTATTCATAAATTCAAAAAAACAGTTATTGAAATTACAGTATTGAAGTAGTGTAAAGCAGTTTTTCATTTAATCGAATAATTGAATTTTCTCTCTCCAGATGTGTTTGTTTAAGGAATGTTATGATTTATATATAAGTTATATAAGAATGATATCAAGAGAATTTTCCACTTCCTTCACAATTGTGAAAATTTTCTTATCTAATTCAGAAGAGTTACTCAAAAAGGTGGATTTATTTTATTGCTATTTGTCTAAAATAGTTTCAAGTCTGGAGCATATCCGGTTATACAGGGTGTAGTTTCAAACTTTGAGAGTTTAGAAATGACTTCTGAATTTTTCGGATTCATATCTACATCAGATTGAAGGGTTGATGATAATTCTTTCATATAATTGAGAACTGATACTATATTAGAGCAGAAAGTAATACAAATCATGAAAGTATGAAACAACAAAAATTATTTGGCGCTCCGGGGCGACTTCATTTGCGCATTTGCTCTTTCAGCTGCAGGAAAAACCGAAAAAACTTGCAGCACTACATCATTTTGATCTGCCAATGTCCTGCCAGATCTTGATCTAAGTACGTTTCGACATGTCACATCAGATACAAATTACTCATCAGAAATTTATTCTATCTGAATAACAATTTCGAAGATAAATTTCATAGGAATTAAAATGGTTTTATGAAATAAATCTAGAAGTTGATGAATCTGAAATGAAATATAGTGTTCTATCGAAAATAAGGGAGTTTGAAGTAACTTGGTTGGCGAAACACTCAACGAGTAGAGTGTTGCAGTTCTGGTGTTTGGGGAAGATGCTTGTTTCCAATTTATCCGTTAAATGTTCCGGTTCTATATTTGTAATTAAGGAAGTGTTCTATTATGTAGGGGAAGTGTTCATAAATGAATTATGTGTTGAAAACCAATTCAATATTTTGAATGTTCCAATTGTTTTCATTGAAAACTTACAACCTTTCAAGACATGCATGGGGTCAGGAATCTACATGGATCTGAAAATTGAAGAATTGTTCATCAGGTTTGCATACCCTGAGAAAACGATTAGTCATCTCAACTTCATCTTTCTGTTAATTATTGAGGTTGAATTAGGGTCAAAACCAATAGTTATTTTGAAATTTAAAACACTTTGAGGAACGATGGTATGAGATTTCACTTTTTCTGCAGTAGGCAGTCACAAACTGTTAATTTATGGCGAATAAAACATGGTTGATATATGCTCAATTAATTTTCAGTCATGTAATACTTACTTAATTTGACTTTTTACCTCAACTGATGGAACGAGGCAACTTATATTTCAACGCCTACACTGACAAATGCTGTTAAGTTTGCATTAATGCGTAAATGGATTTACACAATCTTATATGACAGTTTTCTCCTATCATGGATCTGCCTTGATATGAGTGGTTGTTAATTAACAATAATTCACTTCATAGTCTTTTTTGATGGTTAAGTCTTCAGAAATTCATAATAACGGGACTTGCAAAACGTTTTCATTTCGGCCACTTCACTGTGTATTGATTTGACCCGTCAACTATTTCAAAGAAAATGATATAATTAGTGAAACACTCATTTTAAAACTTGACACTTATTTATGGAAATTCGAATGGTGCTTATTTCAATTGAATTGAATGAATATTCACTGAGATATTTCAGTTTAAAGTAGACTGAAACCAGTCGCTTTGCTATCGGTGATATCAAAAATCATGGAAAAAATCATAAACTATCATATCCTCAAATATTTGGGAGTGATCTTGAGTGATCATCAATATGGTTTTCGGAAATGAAGATCAACAGGCGACCTTCTGTCGTATGTCGAGAAACATGGAGAATCAAGAGCTGTTACGCTTGATATTTCTAAGGCCTTCGACCGTGTGTGACATGAGGGTTTACTGGACAAACTTCGATGCTATGGATTGTCGGATCATTTCTGTGTATGGCTCTTCAACTTCCTGGAAGAACGTTTCCTGCAAGTGACCGTCGATGGACATCTCTCGAATACTTTCACCATCAACGTTGGTGTTTCCCAGGGATTCATATTGACTTCAATCCTCTTTTTATTGTATATCAACGACTTATTGGAAAAAAAACAAGAATCCAATATATTGCTTTGCTGACGACAGCACAGTTGTCTCGTCATTCCATTTGGATTCAGGGACATCGGCCACGGAAGCACATCTTCACCGGCAGCAGGAGGTTGCATATCTTAATGAGGATCTAGAAGTGATTTCAAATCAGGGTGAAAGTAACAGATTCAATTTAATGCCACAAAAACCCAGGCATCAGTTCTCTCAAAGAAGATGAATATCTCCGAACCGAATATAATAATGTCAGGTCAGACAGTTCCGCTTTCTACTTCGATCAGTTTGTTGGGGGTTGAAATGGACAACAATATGTCTTGACACAATCATGTTGATGGAATTGCAAAGGCTGCTTCTCAAAAGCTTGGAAGACTGGTTCGAATCAGAAAAATGTACACACCTCAGCAACTTCTGATGCTTTATAAAGCTCAGATCAAACCTTCTTTGGAGTATTGTTCTCATATATGGAGCTCTGCCTCCAAACATACCCTAGATCTTTCAACAGGGACTTCCTAACTTTGACAATAGATAACGACCATTGTGTTGAAGCTATATCTGTCAAGTTAGTTGTTATTTATTCAGTCTTTCTTGACAAATCACCATGGATGGATATAGTATTCAACAACAAGTGAGAATAATAAAAATGTTTTATTAAAATGGGTGTTCTGTTTAGGAAACGTACTGCGCGCATTTCACGGTTGCCATAATTGTCCTACCAAGATGATTATTCGCAATGTGGTGGATACGTTTGAGTCCACTGGTTCAGTAAACGATCGACCAACATCCGCACGTCGAAGAAATGCAAAATCTACCGGAAACATCGCCGCTGTCTGTGTGAGTGTGCAGGAGAATCCAAGGCAGTCGATTTCGCTTCGCTCAGAAGAACTCGGCCTTTCGCAGACCACAACTTGGCAAGTTTTTGGTCGTGACATGGGCCTGCACTCGTAGAAAATTCAACTAACCCAGAAACTGAAGGTAAACGACCATAGACAACGACGTGTGTTCGCTGAATGGGCTGTACAGCAGTTGGCAACTGACCCTAATTTTCATCAAAAAAATCTTCAGAGATGAGGCTCATTTCTGAATGAACAAACAAACTTGTCAAATTTGGGATGATACCAACCCACAAGATAACTAAGAGCGTCCAATGCATCCCGAAGAAGTCACTGTTTGGTGTAGATTTTGGGCGTAATTGGTCCATATTTTTTTGAGAACGACATTGGCCAGGCCATCACTTTCAACGACGAGCACTATAGGTCGATAATTTACAACTTCTTTTGGCCCGAATCAGATGACCTGGACATCAACGACATGTGGTTTCAACAAAACGGGGCTACGTGCCACACAGCTCATGCGATATTGGATATTCTGGACGAACGATTTGAGGACATGGTTATCTCACGTGGCTTAATGACCACCAAGATAGTGTGATTTGAACCGGATAAAGTTGCAGGTGTATACGAAAGAGCTACAAACCTCAGAGTCATGGTTGCTTTCCACTCAGAGAAGTGGTGGCGGACATTTGAACGATATATTCCACACCTAATGGCATCAATAGGTGTTTCGAACGAATGAAAAATTTTGATGATATCTCCTTTTGAAAATAGGAAGCACCTAATGAAAGATTCACTGTAATAAATTTTCATAACTACTCCCAATAGTGCGTATTAGCTCGACGGGAAAACAACAATTAACCCAGCTAATGCCACGCAGGAAGTTGAAGCAAAACCATTAGGCACCTGTGCAACGTCTTCCATTTAGAAGATTTATCGCAATTAACTTCCTATACATGAAAAGTAGAAATCTATTTCATTTGGTCAGGACGACCTCGTCAGTACCGGAAAAGTCATTTCAGGCGGAGTGAACCGTCTGAGTATCCCTAACCAACACCGACCTAGCGTCTTCATTTCAATCAGGATGGAGCCCAGCTCCCTTACCCTCTCAGCTGATTTTTGTCGAAACTCATTTTTGATTTTCTATTGATCAGAGGGTACAGACTAGCTATCCGACCCTCGATCCTTGACTTAACGTACATAATGTGCGGGTAATTAGAAGGCCGAGGTATTTTACCCGCGCTTGCCAGTCAATCTCCCTTCCGGAGATTCTCACTTTTCAGGCCGGAGAAGACTTCAATTTTCCCATGGTTATCGCCTGAGTCTTGTCTGGGTTTACTTGGATTATATATAATAAATAATCGGTNAAACAAATCCAATGGACTTATGTGATGATTGTCAGACCAATGATCACTTATGGTGCAATTGCCTGGTGGCCGAAGGCTTTATAGACATCAGCTCAGGCAAAGCTCTCTGGCTTACAGTGACAGGCTTGTCTGGCCATTAGTGGTCCCAGACAAGTACCACATCGTCAGCGGCTATGGATATCCTTCTAGATCTACCTCCTTTCCACATTTTCCTGCAGAGAGAGGCTGTATGGACTGCATATAGACTTGTGCACATAGTCAATTTCACAAATCAATTTAATGTAGAGTGCGAAAGACTGTTGTTTGATACTGAAAGTCACAGCATTCTGTAAATGACTTCTGACTTTATGCCTTCAACTGTCAACTACGAACTGCCATATAAAGTACTGTTCCCAAGTAGAGAGGACTGAATCCTCTGTGAGAAGGAAATATTGAGAACAGATACTTGTTCGTTCATAGAAAGATCAAAAACACTTTCAGGGTCTGGTGCAGATGTTTTCAGTCGCAGATCCAGGACAGAGATATCAACCTGCCCAGGAACCTATGCGACTGTATTCCAAGCGGAAATTTACGCTTTTGAATTGTTCGCGGAGAGATTTGAAGAATTCAACTTCATACACAAGTCAATAAAAATATTCTCGGACAGCCAAGCTCCTATCATGTAACGTCTAAATTAGTAGCAACTTGCCAAAAACGACTCTCCTCGATAGGAACACTTAACAGATTGTCTCTGGTCTGGATTCCTGGATATACTGGCCTAGAAGGTAATGAGGCTACTGACCCCCTTGCAAAAGAGGGTGCTGCAAGCAGCGTCATCGGGCCGGAACCTGTCATTGGGATCGCTTTAGGCTTTGCCAAATGAAGATTGAACACCTGAATGGCAAAAAGTGTTATGGTCTTCTGGCAGAATCTTCCAGGATTGGCTTACTCCAAGGCAATTATTCGCTCGAAGCTTGATACCAAACAGTTGTTGGACTATAGTAGGGATAAACTACGATGTCTAACAGGACTTCTCACAAGTCACTGTCATTTGAATCATCATATGCAGAGACTCGGACTGTCGGACGACAGTGTCTGTTGCCTCTATTTGAAAAATGATGAAATAGCGGAGCACATACTTTGTTACTGCCCCGCTAGGGACCGAATTGGGATTTTAGTGTTTGGCAGAGCCGTACTCTTACCATCCGACCTGAAATACCACTCACCATACAAACTAATCGGCTTCGTTAGGAAGTTGGTTTTATTTGGTCGAGTGTGAACAGGTGTGAGCCACAATAAACCCTTGTGGGTTGCGGTGGAGGTTCGAATAGACCCACTCACTTTGGACCTAACCTAACCTACGCTACGCCCAACGATTTGATTATTTTTTTATCTGATCAATACCGTATATTGCTGAGGAGAGTGGTGTGATGAATGCTACCTAGGACATTCCGAATTATTTTTTATATTTTTGTAAATTATCTACATCATTATCATATTTTTTTTTTCAATATAACCGTTTAACATAACTTTTTTTACTTCAGTTTTCCTCAGTATTATTTCCGATATGATGCAACACCACTGACCACACAAAGATCGTCGCCCTCACGTGATCCACTTTGTAAAACAGGTGCTTCATGGTGAAAGTGATCTGATTGCGGGACGCCTTCTTCAATTCTTCTTACTTGCACTTTTTCTTCATTCGACATTGCAGCCTCTTAGCCTGATATTAGTATAGAGATAACTAATGTAGATGTTCGAGATTCAATAGACGGTATAAGATTAATGTTTGATAACATTATTTTGGATAATGTCGGTACTTTGAATGAAGAGTAGATCTATTAATTTAACAAAGTAGTTGAAATATATCTTAGTTTCATGAGTTCATCACAGGAGTACTTAATGATTGTTAATTACAGTAGATATTTTAAATGCACCGGGCATTCGACATGAAACTTTTTATTGTGATGGGTAATGTGAAATCACCAGAGAAGTGCTTACTGCACTCTCAGAATTGAATACTTCTTCGTTATTAATTGTTAAATAGTGTACAGTCAGGATTTAGGGGCAAACACAGTTGCGAAACAGCACTGCAGTATGTTTTAGATGAGTGGAAACTAAACCAAAATAATAAATTAATCACAGGTGCTGTTTTTTTAGATCTTCAGAGGGCATTTGAAACTGTTAACCGCTCTAATTAAGGTAGGTCAGATAGTGTACATACATATACATACACTATATTCTGATGAAATACTTTTTCCGATTTTCTACAGTTCGTCTTCAATTCAGGACCGCCCGCTCAGCACTGACGAAACCAACAGCTTGAAACCGTTGAATGCTGGTGGCTCTCAAATAAGTTTGTCGCCCACTTGTCCGGCACAGTACAGCACGGCCCGTCCCGTCAAAATACGGATAGGATCGAAACAATTAAAATGAATGGACAACCGCCTACTAGCCCGGCACGGCACAGTCAAGAGCGTCAAAAGCGATAGGATTCCAGCAATCCTATCCTATCCGGCAAATAACGGTACGTACTGTGACAGACTGGCCAAGTGAGCGCGTCGCCGACCAGCGCTTGTCCAAACGTGCCTAGCATGTTTATGTGTCTCTGAGTTCCTGTCAGACGGTACCTATGAAAATGGACGAAGAAAAATTGAGTTGCTTGCTAAGGCAGGCTATAGAATATCCAGAAGTTCTGAAAGCCTGCCCGGAGTCATTCGGAAATACTGGAAAATTTTCTCCTGGTCTTCTTTCAGGTCATTGAAAAGATGATGAAACTCTCCCAGATTTGCCCTCTTTTGATAAATGCGATGGACTCACAACCTTATTTTTTTGGTGACTATTTTCTTCTTTATTCAATAATGTTGCCACTATAATGATGTCTTCTTCGTCAGAACTGCTAGTGATAGACATGTTTTTGTCACTGCTCGGTATCAACTGAAATTCCCTAGGAATCGAACAAACAGCCAGTATGTTGGTTGAAGCTGAACAAGTGGGCGATACTATTACCCGTCGCCATTAGTCGACGGACAGCGCCGTGCTGTGCTGTGCCGGATGACAAGCGACAAGCTATAAACGTCAAATTGTAGATGGTCGGATTAGCATTCATCTATTCATCTATCCATTTTACTAAATGCATATTCCTGCCGCTTGTCTATGTTGAGCTTCCAATTTCACTAGTGAGGATTCGGTTTGAATGGCATTTCTGGAGAGCTTCCAATTTCTTCTGTTAACGCAATCATTCGCTATGTACATTGGCCAAACCATCAATGGCGATACTAAAGCTTGGAGTCATACGCGCTAGGTAGTTCCACTTCGTTTGTCGAAGTTCTCTACAAGAAACTTGATTTTTTGTTCGTTCAACATTGTCATTGGAATGAAAATTTCAAAGTATAACTTTCTGGTTTCTTGCGTAACATGAAGTATTTGCTTTCCATTTCCTGAAGTAACATATCTGTAAGTTTCTATAATTTAATGTCCTTCGGCCATAGTATCAGAAAGTGTACAAGCATATTTTCTTAAACACAGTTGGAAAAATTTGTCTCGTGATAAGTTTTCTGATCAAAATTGAATATATCTCAAATTTTAAGTTATCGAATGCAATAGGCACGATGTGTGTTTTATGTTATTCATCATTTATTACTCAACAGCATTTCATAACTACATAACTAACGTAAAAATGATGGAAAAATTAAATAATAGAGACTTTTGAATATTAAATTAAATTAGACCTTGTTATGGTCACGTTGAAATATCTCAGAGGTATTAGCACATAACTCTTCCATGCGGTTGATGAATGGAAGAATACAATAATACTTTCACGCTCAATGAAAAATATTTCAAATGCCCTTCTAAATCCTCTAATCGCCATTTGTTGCTTTCCGAATTTGATCGATATGAGTTCCCGTAAAACCGATTATTCAAATGTCTATCGCCTTATTAAATAGGTCCGCGTACTACACTGTTACTAAACCCGATAGGCGAGTTGATCGCGTTGATATTTGGCAATCGAAGGTGGTAGAAAATTATTCGGAATTCCATCGAAGCCGGTGGAATATTGGGCGGGAGTCCATCGAAGCCGGTGCGAAGACTAGAATAATTGAGGCTGCGCGCGATCTTGACAACGTCAAAATTGGTTTATGGCTACCAGTGGCGACCTGCGTTCTTTTCTTCAGGGCATGGATTCACAACATTATATTTTATAGAAAATTTTCAACAACAATCCAAGTGGAAATAAATCTATGAAGGCGGGAGGCCTATTGTTAGCTAATCATCTTCCTTTAGCCCCACTTTTATGAATCTTGCCTACATTCTTTTGATACTACAATCGATTACCCTCACATTTGATCATGTAAGAAATATCCTGTCAGTTAAATTAAAATAAGTTGTTTATCATGTGTAAGAAATCGAAAATTCAATTTTGAAAAAGCAGTAAACAGGATGAATGTTTATAAAGACAAATATGATGAGCTTCGGAAAGTAACTCGCTTGGTCTTTAGAGAAAATATCATTCCTTTTTATTGTGTAATTTGAGGACTATCATTTTAGACATTGTCACTTAAAACAGTATGAGAAAAAAACTGTCTTCATTCACCTATTCAGTTATTATCACTTTTCCATTTTATAATAATATGCGTCAGTGTCATATTAGTAGATTATTATATGCTTCGTTCCATTTAACAGAAATTTGGGTTACTAAATCGAAAGAACGTGGAAAATTAGTTTTCAAATAATTATGAACAAAAACAATGCAAAAACATTTTTTTTTCACAAATGAAAGATGAAATTGTCAATATCGATATTAACAGTTTTGCTGTTCGAAGCTTTGCCCTAGGCCTTTTCTAGTTCCGATGCAACGATGCTATGAAGCGCACACTGGCATCAACAACTCCACACATCATGAAGTAAGCGATCATCGGATTCAAAAATTATATGCTCTCTAATTTGAAAGCGTTTCCAGGAAATTTCATTTTTTCAATACAATGCCTTTGACGTTAGGGTCGGTTATCGTGAAAAAATAAAAGAAAACCATAATTAGCACATCAAAATTTTATAGTTACACAATTTTTCAGATATAATACCTCCTTTGTTATTTCTATTAATTTACTCTGGTACTGAAGAGATATAGAGTAATTGAGTCATTAGAGTGGATGGAGACTTTACACCTGGGTTAACACTGACTTAAATTAATAGTGATTATACCTATACATCTGTAAAATATGAGTATAAATTAGACGAATTAACACTTGAAAGAAGACGTGAAGTGTAGCAATTATTTGTAATTTGACTAATTAGTATCTGTGAGAGCTCGTTGATTATGCTAAGAGCATGAACAATCGCTGATATATTGCCCAACTTTTACCATGTATGAAACAAATGTTCAATATAATTGATAATTATGCATAAGAAAAGATCGGTGGCAGTTCTTTGAGATTGACGACCAATTTCTGAGTGTGTGGATCTTCAATATAATTGAAAATTATACATAATAAATAATCGNTGGCATATAAAATGATATCTGTTAGATGAATGCTGTTCAATAATATCGTTTATTCATTGGTAAATACTCAGAATACAGACCACCCAGCGTAACAAAACTATCAACAACATTAATTATGAATGAATTCAATGAAATATCACCTTTAACCTATTTATTTCGTCCTTGTTGATCCTGTCAGCAGACTTGATTGGAGATAGGTAATCATACCGACATCGATACATAGATTGTCCATTATGCAATAGAATAAGCAGTAATTTGAAAATGGCGGTATCATTTTCTACATAATTTATGCATTCCGTGCGTGATATTAATAAATGGAATATTTTCCGCTTTTTTCCATCATACACGGTAAACCGATCTATTTAATTGGTGTTGAAGGGGCGGTGAACAATTTATATGTCATTAATCTTCGTCATCAAATACATTAGTTACTTGTTAATTCCTCTGCATTAGAACAATATGCTGACTTATACCAGTAAATAATATCCCACTAAATATGTCAAAATGGACGTAAAGTCCAAGTTCTCTCTGTAATTACCACATATACATATACATGCACTTAGTTTAGCACAAAACTGATCATAAATTCAAATATTTTCAATAAAGCAGACTCATTTTATTTGCTCATATTCTGTTAAGCATACAAGCTCAGTTTCTCTACACGAATATATGGTAGTAAGATAAATAAGTAAATAATTCAAAGTATTACTTGTGACTGATTGGTGTCAAATTATCAAGGATAAACTAGCTGATAAAATATGAAAACTATCGATTCAATATTTTATGCAACGATATGTAATTTATACCTTCAAACAAAGAATCATAAAAAATAGGATTTCTGAATTCTCTATTTTTAAATATTCTTACGCCTCTAGCATCTGAGGTTTCACTTTCAAAAAGAACTGTTCGTTTTGAACTCATCAACAACTATCAACTTGTATAGGTACGAGGTCTGGTCAGAAAATACGGCGAATTTTCATTTTTGTCAAAAAATAGTCATTTATGCATCAGTTTTTATATTGTCCCCTTCACAGTATTACCCTCAGATAAATTCCACTCGTGCCAGTATTTTTTCCGATCTTCAAAGCAGTTCTGATATGCACTTCTTGGTATATTTTTGAGCTCTCCCAGTGATTTGGTTTTTATTTCTTCAATCGTCTTCAAACGCCCTGCTTTCACGGGTCTCTTCAATCTAAAGATCGCAGGGGACCAAATCTGGAGAATACGGTGGCTGAGGCATGATTACGGTGTTGTTTCTGGCAACGAACAAGCAATGACAAGTGAGCAGGTAAATTGTCTTCATGCAAAAACCATAAACTGTTTTGCCACATTACCGGACGTCTTTTCCGTGATGCTCCTCGCGAGTGGAGCATATCTTCAAGGTAATACTCCTTATTGATTTTACGACCATGTGGCAAGAACTCCTGATGCACTGCGCCACGTTAATCAAGGAAAACAGTGAGCAAAACCTTGACATTTGATCTAACTTGACGTGCTCTCTCGGGATATTCCATTTGGACGATTTAACTTTGGTCGTCGTCAGTTATGACATTTTCAAGCAAATCTGTATCGCTTTTGACATCATTAAACAATTCCTGAGCGATGCTCTTGCGACGGTTCAGCAATCCCGGAACAAACTTTGCTGTCACACACTTCTTGCCCAGAAATGAACCAACCGATATGCCGATATCATCAGCAACTTATTTAATAGTGGTTTGACGATTCTCCATAGCAATTTTCATCATTTGTTGATGTCCAGGGCGAGTGTCGTCATTCACATCTTCTCGACCTTCTGTGACGCAGAGTACAATCATCGTATGCCACTGTCAACATTTCGAGTATTTTTGAGCACTTAATTCCATTTCCAACATAGAATTTGATCTTAATTCTTCAATCCATTTTTTCGATAGCAGAAAATCACCAAACACACGAAAGACTTTAAACTTTTATGCCTCTCAGCAACAAACTGAACATGCTAAATAGCTCAAACTGTGAACATATATTCGAGACGAGTGTACAACATATAAAATTGCAATTCGAATATACGTAGCCCGCGTAATATGAACATTCATCTTATTTTTTGAAGAGACCTTGGAAAATGCCAAAAATACACACTTTGATGAACAGATGTCAATATGTCAATTTCTTTGACCACGGTATGGTCCTCATCACCTCAACCTTGATCCTCTGTGTTAGGAAATACCCAACTCAACTTTTACCATTTTAAAACCAATGAATATTAGATCGGAAACTTTTCTATTTTTAGTAGAAATGGTGAGTTTCATAATGATTTGTGATGATATTGTTGTAAATCATGCTCTGAAGAAAATAACGCCGGCCGCCATTGGTTGCCATAAATCAATCGTGACGCAGCTAAGAACGCGCGTATGTTCTCTGCCGCTCTAGAAGTAGCGAGAATAATGCTACCGAGTTCGATGGAACTTCGGCGAAATTTCTACTGGATTCGATTACGATATATAAACTCTAGCCAGGAGCGTATCGATACAGTCAAGTGAAAGATACGGTGCGGTACGCGAAGTGATCTAGTAAGGCGATATACATATAAATAATAGTTGAAGTTTTACTTGAAGTGTTGGAAAACACTTTATCTATTTTGATTCGCTTTGTTAGGTATGTCGGTGTATAGAATCAAGATTGGCTGAATGCTGTCACAGATAAATCACCGTGCAAAATATAGTGCCATGAAATGCATGATATAGATGTTTCTCTGCCGATAACCTATACCCTCGTGTTATAGAAAATTGCTTCACAATTTACACCGGCTACATCTCACTTTCTGTTTTACAAGAAGTGCTATTTTCGGAATGGTCGATTCGATTTCCGATATGTGGGCAGTGTCGTGCAGAGTGCATTTCAGAAAACATTATCTATAAAGTCGAGTACGAGAATTAGGCTGATTACCAGAAACTGAGAAGGATCTTTCAACAGGGACTTCCTAACTTTGACAATAGATAACGACCATTGTGTTGAAGCTATATCTGTCAAGTTAGTTGTTATTTATTCAGTCTTTTTTGACAAATCACCATGGATGGATATAGTATTCAACAACAAGTGAAAATAATAAAAATGTTTTATCAAAATGGGTGTTGTGTTTAGGAAATGTACTGCGTGCATTTTACGGTTGTCATAATTGCCCTACCGAGACGACTATTCGCAATGTGGTGGATACGTTTGAGTCCACTGGTTCAGTAAACGATCGACCAACATCCGCACGTCGAAGAAATACAAAGCCTACCGAAAACATCGCCGCTGTCTGTGTGAGTGTGCAGGAGAATCCAAGGCAGTCGATTTCGCGTCGCTCAGAAGAACTCGGCTTTTCGCAGACCACAACTTGGCAAGTTTTGGGTCGTGACATGGGCCTGCACTCATAGAAAATTCAATTGACTCAGGAACTGAAGGTAAACGACCATAGACAACGACGTGTGTTCGCTGAATGGGCTGTACAGCAGTTGGCAACTGACCCTAATTTTCATCAAAAAAATCTTCAGAGATGAGGCTCATTTCTGAATGAACAAACAAACTTGTCAAATTTGGGATGATACCAATCCACATGATAACTAAGAGCGTCCAATGCATCCTGAAGAAGTCACTGTTTGGTGTAGATTTTGGGCGTAATTGGTCCATATTTTTTTGAGAACGACATTGGCCAGGCCATCACTTTCAACGACAAGCACTATAGGTCGATAATTTCCAGCTTCTTTTGGCCTGAATCAGATGACCTGGACATCAACGACATGTGGTTTCAACAAAACGGCGCTACGTGCCACACAGCTCATGCGACATTGGATATTCTGGACGAACGATTTGAGGACATGGTCATCTCACGTGGCTTATTGACCACCAACATAGTGCGATTCGAACACGATGAATATGCATGTGTATACGAAAGAGCCACAAACCTCAGAGTCATGGATGCTTTCCACCCAGAGAAGTGGTGGCGGACATTTGAACGATATATTCCACACCTAATGGCATCAATAGGTGTTTCGAACGAATGAAAAATTTTGATGATATCTCCTTTTGAAAAAAGGAAGCACCTAATGAAAGATTCACTGTTATAAATTTTCATAACTACTCCCAATAGTGCGTATTAGCTCGACGGGAAAACAACAATTAACCCAGCTAATGCCGCGCAGAAAGTTCAAGCAAAACCATCAGGCATCTGTGCAACGTCTTCCATTTGAAAGATTTATCGCAAGTAACTTCCTATACATGAAAAGTAGAAGTTTATTTCATTTGGTCGGGACGACCTCGTCAGTACCAGAAAAGTCATTTCAGACGGAGTGAACCGTCTGAGTATCCCTAATCAAAACCGACCAAGCGTCTTCATTTCAATCAGGATGGAGCCCAGCTCCTTTACCCTTCTAGCTGATTTTTGTCGGAGAAGGACAAATGGTTCATGACTGAGGGGATGTTGGCGGTATGAAGTCCTCAGACATCAGTACCGCCCTTCACGGGGTACTCCTACCTGACTGGGGTGGGATGGATGAAAAAGCTATTCGTCCGTTAACGGAGGACATGAAGGCCTCATTCGACAGAGTGTCGGGGCCTTCTATATCGGGAGGGGTCGTCTACAGCAGAATCTATAGCTTCCCTAACTAACGGATTTTCGTGAGTTTCCGCGCTATCAAAAACTCGCCGATTCCTCGACTGAATGGACTGTAGAATGGAAGGCAGCTGCAAATCTTTGCGGATGGCTTCATTCCGCACGAACCAAGGAGGATTCACAATCATCCTCATCAATTTGTTTTGAAGTCTCTCCAGAATGGAGATATTATACGTAGCCGCTTGTCCACAGACGCCTGAAGCATACATAATGACAGGCTTGAACATCGTATTTTAGACGGTAATTTTGTTCTTTGAACTCATTTTTGATTTTCTATTGATCAGAGGGTACAGACTAGCTATCCGACCCTCGATCCTTGACTTGACGTACATAATGTGCGGGTTATTAGAAGGCCGAGGTACTTTACCCGCGCTTGCCAGTCAATCTCCCTTCCGGAGATTCTCACTTTTCAGGCCGGAGAAGACTTCAATTTTCCCATGGTTATCGCCTGAGTCTTGTCTGGGTTTACTTGGATCTTCCAATCGAGGTACCAGCGCTCGAGGTCGTCCAATGCACGTTGCATGTAGATGACGCCGAGCTCCAGACCCATGGAAGATGAGAGAAGAGCCGTGTCATCGGCGTACAGGGATATCTTCACACGCCTTGGTATAACTTCACACTGGTATAAAGAGAATACAGCGTCGGAGAGAGCACAGCCCCCTGTGGCACTCCAGCGAGAATCTCTCTGTTATCAGACAGAGAGCCCTCTTCTCTAACCTGAAATGTTCTGTCTTTCAGGAAACACCTAATCCACCGGATCAGGCCCCGAGGAAGGTCGTACGCGATTAATTTGTGTAGAAGGCCTTCGTGCCATACACGCTCGAAGGTCTTCGAGATGTCTAATAGAACAATACGCACTTTTTTCTTGGTGTTCAACTCGTGGATGGTGTTTTCGACCAGCCTTAAAGCCTGTAACTCAGTGGAGTGTTCTCTCCTGAAACCCAATTGTTCATTAGGCAGAACATTTCGGTCCTCAACTTTTTCGTTGAGCCTTTGGAGAACAACTCTTTCAGTCAGCTTAGCCGTCAACGAGAGTAGACTGATCGGGCGATAGTTCTGTGGAAACAGGAGGTTCTGGCCCTGTTTTGGGATCATGACGACGTTGAATTTTTTCATAAGAGCAAAATTCAATGTTAGAAAAGAGGGAAAAATCTCTACTCAATGACTTTACATTTGGATTTGAGAAACCAACCTGAAGGAATTCTTTCATTTTGTAAATTTCAGAAATCACATTCAATTAACCTCTTCATGAACAGCACATACATTGCAACAGTTGACAAATTTGTCAGTCAATAGCATTTTGCATGAACCCAGTCTCTGCACAACAGAGGAAAAAACAATAAATGTTGATGAATAACATCCCACGCTGTGAAACTAATTTGGCATCAGTTCGTACTTCCTACTCAGAGCAGCTATGAATTCATGCCAGTGCAGAAATTCAGTGTCAACATTTGGTGATTTTTCAGATGAATTTAGTATTCTTGAGCACAACAATTTTCTTTTACTACTTTTGTGTTCCTTTTGTCCAAGGTTCATTTTTTCATGATATAATAATAACTCTTCTGTCTGTATCAAATTGAAACTAAAAGTTCAAAATTATATTGAATACTTCAAAATCTTATCAAATATCACGTACATACCATTGCGACATAGCTATTTTTTCATTAAATGGTTCCATTTAGCTTGCCCTGTTTGTTTGAGTCAAATTTGGTAATTGAAGTTTGACCCCCTTTCTGCTGACAGATTGATTTGATATTCAGTAAACACATTTAGTTTTGATGACAATATAATTGAAAATTCTGTATCAATGTAAATCCAAAATGGCCGCAGCTATAAAAAGGCTGAATACATATTTCTTCACAACTATCTCAATACGGGGTAGTATTCACATATTCACTCAGGTTACGCTACGCCCCTCCATTTTGAACGGAGGTGAAATATCTTGGCATTGTCCTTGATAAAAACTCACCTGGAATAAGTTTTACACAAAGCCAGACTGTCCCTATGAACATGTCGAAGGATTTGTGGTAAAACTTGGGGTTAAGGACCTAAACAAATCCAATGGACTTATGTGATGATTGTCAGACCAATGATCACTTATGGTGCAATTGCCTGGTGGCCGAAGGCTTTATAGACATCAGCTCAGGCAAAGCTCTCTGGCTTACAGTGACAGGCTTGTCTGGCC
This sequence comes from Leptinotarsa decemlineata, assembly GCF_000500325.1. Lineage (NCBI taxonomy): Eukaryota > Metazoa > Arthropoda > Insecta > Coleoptera > Chrysomelidae > Leptinotarsa > Leptinotarsa decemlineata. The sequence goes on from NW_019294389.1 coordinate 23,601, forward strand.
ATTAGTGGTCCCAGACAAGTACCACATCGTCAGCGGCTATGGATATCCTTCTAGATCTACCTCCTTTCCACATTTTCCTGCAGAGAGAGGCTGTATGGACTGCATATAGACTTGTGCACATAGTCAATTTCACAAATCAATTTAATGTAGAGTGCGAAAGACTGTTGGTTGATACTGAAAGTCACAGCATTCTGTAAATGACTTCTGACTTTATGCCTTCAACTGTCAACTACGAACTGCCATATAAAGTACTGTTCCCAAGTAGAGAGGACTGAATCCTCTGTGAGAAGGAAATATTGAGAACAGATACTTGTTCGTTCATAGAAAGATCAAAAACACTTTCAGGGTCTGGTGCAGATGTTTTCAGTCGCAGATCCAGGACAGAGATATCAACCTGCCCAGGAACCTATGCGACTGTATTCCAAGCGGAAATTTACGCTTTTGAATTGTTCGCGGAGAGATTTGAAGAATTCAACTTCATACACAAGTCAATAAAAATATTCTCGGACAGCCAAGCTCCTATCATGTAACGTCTAAATTGGTAGCAACTTGCCAAAAACGACTCTCCTCGATAGGAACACTTAACAGATTGTCTCTGGTCTGGATTCCTGGCCATACTGGCCTAGAAGGTAATGAGGCTACTGACCCCCTTGCAAAAGAGGGTGCTGCAAGCAGCGTCATCGGGCCGGAACCTGTCATTGGCATCGCTTTAGGCTTTGCCAAATGAAGATTGAACACCTGGATGGCAAAAAGTTTTATGGCCTTCTGGCAGAATCTTCCAGGATTGGCTTACTCCAAGGCATTTATTCGCCCGAAGCTTGATACCAAACAGTTGTTGGACTATAGTAGGGATGAACTACGATGTCTAACAGGACTTCTCACAAGTCACTGTCATTTGAATCATCATATGCAGAGACTCGGACTGTCGGACGACAGTGTCTGTCGCCTCTATTTGAAAAATGATGAAATAGCGGAGCACATACTTTGTTCCTGCCCCGCTGGGGACCGAATTAGGATTTTAGAGTTTGGCAGAGCCGTACTTTTACCATCCGACCTGAAATACCACTCACCATACAAACTAATCGGCTTCGTTTAGAAGCTGGTTTTATTTGGTCGAGTGTGAACAGGTGTGAGCCACAATAAACCCTTGTGGGTTGCAGTGGAGGTTCGAATAGACCCACTCACTTTGGACCTAACCTTACCTACGCTACGCCCAACGATTTGATTATTTTTTTATCTGATCAATACCGTATATTGCTGAGGAGAGTGGTGTGATGAATGCTACCTAGGACCTTCTGAATTAATTTTCANTATTATTATCATATACATGATAGATTTCAAATTCATAATATATGAATGTTTCAATTTTAAACTTTTTCTTGTATATTATATGGTGCAGATCACAAACGTGAATTGTATATGATCAAAAGTTGAATTACAACGATTCAAAAACGTTTATGATACTTTGAAACGTACAACGGTTCATTTTACTTTATGTTTATTCGACGTCATGAATATTCAATATTCAATTAATAATGTCAATTTCAATATGATTAGCCTTGTTTAGACCTACTAGATATTTTTGATCTTTGAAATCTCGTTAGCTATTTAGGCATATATTGTAAATTTCAAGACAGTTAGTAATCTCAATTATGGCATATAAAATGATATCTGTTAGATGAATGCTGTTCAATAATATCGTTTATTCATTGGTAAATACTCAGAATACAGACCACCCAGCGTAACAAAACT
>NW_019294390.1:0-13257 GCF_000500325.1 Leptinotarsa decemlineata
TAGAGGTGAGGAAAAAGGTTGTGTTTGAGGTAGAACGACTGCGATTCCAGCAGCTGAAGAAGAAAAACTCGCTTCGGCTTGAAGACAATGGAAAAATGGGGTTTCGGTTTGTCAAGAAAGGAAGTGTTGGAAGTAGTAAAGTTGTATGTTGAGTCAAACAAAATGAAAACCCCTTTTACTGACAACCGCCCAGGCGAAGACTGGTTCTTTAATTTCTAAGCTCGTCATAGGTTATCAATAAAAAAAAACCTGAACCCCTGGAATATGTAAGGAAAAAGATGACCGATCCGTTTGTAGTGTGAGAATATTTTGACTTGTTGGAAGGACTTTTGACCCAATATAAACTGTATGACAAGCCCCAGTTGATATGGAATTTAGATGAGTCATCATTTTGCTCTGACCCTTCATGCACCAAAGTTGTTGGTACCAAGAACACTCCCTCATCCCGTATTACTAGGGGGGGAAAGATAATACGACAGTACTGGTAGCATGTAACGCAGATGGCTCAAAGGCTCCTCCCCTCATAATATTCAAAGCTAAAAAATATCTGGGATGAATGGTTAGCTTTGACAATGTGACAATGGCTGGATAACGACTGAAATATTCAATAATTATTTTAAGAAACATTTGATACCTGCACTAGGGTCAGAGAGACCACTGTTGGTAATTTATGATGGGCATTCCACTCACGTTAGTTCTGAAGTGATTGAAGAGACTCTGGAAGAAAATGTCATTATTCTCAAACTTCCTCCCCACACTACACATTTTCTGCAGCCATTAGACAAGGCAGTATTTCATTCGTTCAAAGTTAAATGGGACGAAAAACTCGTCCAAGCAAAAAAGAGTTTTCAATCATGTTGGGACAGAGATGGTTACAGTTGTCAGACGATTTAATAAAAAGTGGATTTGAGGGATGTGGCATCAGCCCTTTCAACCGGGATGTAGTTCCAAGAAACAAATTTGACCCTCAAACACTGGAAAGATGGGACCGCCATCAACAAAGTTTACGAGAAAACATTTTAGATCTCCCCACACCTTCTACTTCGACTCAACATGTGCCACAGTCAGGACCTAGTATCCTACATACTTCAGTGGAAAATTCATCGTTAGTTTCTATCGAAAACCACAGTTCAAGCAGCAAACAGAGTTTTGAAGATCTTCTCGATCGTGTGAAACAAACGCCAAAAAGAAAAAAAAGGTAGCAAACGGGGCTGAAGTGGTCACAACTGAAGGAACATTGAAAAGAATCTGAGAAGAAGCTGAGGCTGATATAGAAGCAGAGGAGAAGAAGAAGGAAAAGAAAAAGAGGCAAACAACAGAGAAAAATAAAAATAAAAAACAGAAAAAGAAAGCCCCGTCTCCTGAAACCTCGGATGATGAAATGAGTAGAATTAGTGACATCAGCCTTCGGAGCGAAAACTACCTGCCTAGTGATCCCGAAGAATGGTTCGCTGCCCTACCTGATGATATCAATGAAGATAACGACAAGAAAGTTGAAATAGGAAACTGGGTTTTGGTGCGCTTTGCTACCAAAAAAACAATCGAACACCACGTTGGTAAGATTACTCAATTCGAAGGGCCAACTCCCATTGTGCAATTTGTGAAAAAAACGGAGAAAACACTTTCGTTTACCCTCACTATGATGCGAAATCGATGGCAATGCTATTGTCACCAAGCTTCCAGAGCCATCTGTGGGAAGAAGAGGTGTTTTGATATTCCCATTCAAATTGTCCTTCTACAACATGGGTTAGCAGAGTTGCTGGAGGTCTCACTCAAATTTTCTATTCCCATTTTGGCCAGGACTTGCCACTATAATTCCTTTTTTTTACCTTCCAAGATGCAAATTTTGACATGTTCTTAAAGACGTTTTTTACCTTTTACTCCTATGCTTTGTACTTTGTTTTCACCTTTGTAAACTGTGCTTATATAGTTCACTGTAAATGATCAATTTCGAAATTTTCATTTTTCCTTATAATTAACGAAGCACAGAGCGGTAAAATCATCTTAAACCTGACCATTAATGAAATTTGTTAACTTCAATTGACACAGGTAATAATGGACATTAGAATAGGTAGGTAAATGAGTTAACATTTGTGACCATCGTTACCTGTGTATGTCCATTATTTGTGACATGAGAGCAGTTGAAACCTAGCGTTTGTTCACTAAGCATGTGTTTCAATAACTAATAAAATAGGCTTCATTTTGGAATATAGAGTGTGAAATCATTTGTATCGAAAGAAACTTTTTCTCCATTCTTCAGCAATCGTGGATATTTTTAACATGTGCAACTATTTGCAACAAAATAATACTTACGTTTTATGACACTTCAACATTTCTAGAATAAGTTTATGAAGCAAAATCATTCACAAGTATTCACATTTCATAGAAATTTTCTGTTGAAATTTACGCAAAATTATAGTTTTAAGTGATATTTTATCAATTGTTACAGATTGTGGACCTTCTACACGAAATTTTCAGAGCAAGTCCACAGTGACTGCTTGACAGAAAGCTCCAGGATTTGGAAGAAAAATTGGTTGAGATAACCAAATGTCCCCCGGGAAAAAGTGATGAACTTCAAAAAGTCGTTGGGTCTTTTAAAGTGGTATATAAACGTAAATGGCTTGCTTGTAATAGTACAGAAAGTCGTTTTACAGGAAAAGACCACGAATGGCTCAATGGTGAGATTTTACTACATGGCAAACTCTACAAGGATCGCGTAACCGACAAAAATACAAATGAACAAATTCAAAAAGATTTTAATGACAAGTTGGGAATACTCGTGGATATTCTTAAGGTTGGGTATGGCAACACTAATTACGGTAACACTTCACGAAGATTCTTTCAGAAAGCTGAAGAAGCAGCTTCAATAACGGGCATCGACATGGAATTATTAAAAAGATTCAAATCAATATTGGAGGTTTTGTCGTCTGGCTTTGAAATAAACTCAAAAAAATGTTCTAGCTTCGCCAATAGTACACCAGAAATGTACATGAATGTATACTCTTGGTAACCTGTCGTCTTACAGTACGCAAAATATTGGTCCACTCATCGAGAGTTATAGCTCATGCCTTGTTACCGATTGGACAATTATCGGAAGAAGTTGCGGAAGCTCGAAATAAACACTTTCGACAGTACAGAGAGAGTTTTTTAGAAAGTTTTCCAGAAGAGAGTGCAACGAAGATATACTTAATCGACTTTTGCTTACTTCGGATCCATATCTTAGTAGGATGACGCGAAAACGAACCAAAGCATCCATTTACTGCTGATGCTAAGCAGTTTTCTGAATTGGATGGCAGCCTTCCTTGGAAATAATATTCATTAAAACTTATGTTGAAGTGAAATTTGTTGACTACGCTAATGAGATCCATATTTTTTTGTAGTTTTATTTATTTGTAATAATGTTATTCTTTGCCTTTGTCTTATTTTATGTCTTATACAGTAAACGTTTTTTCAATACGAAGAAATATTTTATTTCATCTTCGTTATTGATTTGTCTTTTTTTATAAAGAATATCACAATATGTCAATTTCAATCAACAAAATTTAAAAAAAGTGAGAATTTATTTTTGGCCACGTTTTAGGTGCTTTTACTGCTCTGTGCAATGTTTATCCCTTTCATATCTATACACCATTGCAAGTAATAACAGACGGTCCTTGACGAATTTATTAGCTGAATGTTCACCTGTAACAATGTGGGTACGCTAATCTGGAAACCAACCAGGTCTATTCAGTCATGTAGACGGTTACATCCGCAATGATGATGCTTATGAATTCCCAAGGATTCCAAATATTTGCCTGCACAGTGCAGTTTTTGTATCGTTCAGATTCGGTCGTTGTATTCCAAGGATTGTTTCGAAAACGTCGATTTATTTTCAACTAGTCTGAAGGACCTTCCATGTTCAGTATACCGTTTTGAGAAATTTCAGCTACATTATCCCGCATCACTATCACACTCCGGATTTTCAAGTTTATAAACTCCAGATTCCTCCATTGCGTCCGCTTTATTTTCGATAATGAAAAGGATATAAGTTAAACTAGCATGTGGCCAGAATGCCACTACCACATTCTTTTTTTTGGAAAATCCCGAAATTGTCTTTGTTCTATTACTAAATTATGTCAAAATTCAATCAATTTATAGAAATGTCATACCAGTTCGAAAGTGTCATTAGAAAATAATGTCATGAATTCAAGATGAATTCGATGAAATTACTATGGGCACCTATATATAATTTTTCGTGAGTAGGTACGACCCATTGAAGGATTTGAATGAAGACTTGAGAAATACAATACAGATCAAAGGTTTTATTGGAAAATAACGCTACAAAACAATAAATGCTGTCATTGCATCTCGCACCTCGTTGCCATTTCCGAAAGCATAATGAGCACGCTTCTTCTTCGTTCTTAAACACTACAGATAACCTGGAAATTCTACCCTTACTCGCCATAACATGAGCCGCATGCAAGCCGTAGCGTCCTCACGACTATCGTGGCCCTTCGAACTACACTGTATATCATCTTGGAGGATTTCCGAAATCAAATCTTTCAGTGATCTACGAAACGGTAGTCCTCTGTAGTGGGGGAACGTAAATGCGGTATCCACAATTTTGTTGTGCACGATTTTCAAGGCTCGTAAATCATTCTCCAAGCCGTGACCAATCAATATGGTGTCTGCAGTTATGAAGCTCATCAAATCCCTCTGCACGTCAGCCAGGCTGTTAGTAGGACCTCGAATTATGTCTTCGGCCGTTATCCCGGAAAAAAGTGTGTTGTAGTCAACGATTTCATGAAGAGGTTTCACATACGACTCATATACACATCTTCCATTCGAGTCAACTACAGTAACTCTTGTTACTTCGAGGCCTTTCACTGTGTAACACATTTCGCAGTCCAGAGCATAAACACCATAAGTTCCATATAGACGGGGATTTCGACTGGGTGTCGTGAAAACGTAATCGTCATAAGTTTCGGTTGTTCCTTTCCAAACGTGAAGGCGACTTTCGGTACATCCAATCGAACCTGGCGGCCTTCTACAGCATTCGTGAGTCATCTGACAACGAGTAGGATCTTGTGGGTGAACCGACCGCCGCAGTTTGCCCCAATGATAGCAACATCTTTCAGCTGTGATGTAGAAATCAGCTGTTGTGTAGAATGTCTTACCGCACCTACAGCATATCCTCGAATAGTGATAACGGTCTGACTGTCTCCAAAGATATCCTGCAGAATCATAGTTCGAGAGTTCATTGTTGCTGGCTGTCGTGAAGTTTGAAGAACCGGAAATCGAGGAGACTTTTTCGGTGGAATACCTATAGACTTGGGAATAGAAACGTTCTATATCAATCGGAGTAGTGTATCCTAGGCTTGCCATTTCGTCGAATGTGATCAAATAATTTTGAAGCAATGTTACGAATAAATACTCGAAATTTGAAAAAGTGTTGAGCTGGGGTGTCAATATTTGCTCGATTCTCCGTGATGTCAACCCCATATGAAGACTCGATATGGTACTCATTCCTCGTTTGCGGTTCACCTCAGACACATATCCCGTGCACTGAAGAGAGCTCGCCGTCCAAATACGCGGATATAGTCTTTTCTTGCAGCGTTGTTTTTCTCGGCCGTAGAATGTCGTCGATGGTCCTCTTCGTGAACTCATTTTGAAAAACGTAAAACAGATGATGAGAGCGTGAAAAAGGAGCGTATTTCTTCTAGAACTTGGATTTTCGGAAAAATAAACAATTCTCGCACATGTATTTTCAATTTATAACTATCACCGTACTCTATCTGCGTACCTGGTAATGCTTTTATAGATGGTTTGTGAGTGATTACTGGTAAATTCAGCCAATAGGAGACGAGTTAAACAGGTACAGGTAGAATTTTAGAAATTTGATGAGAGAATGATCTATAGTTGATGGGGATATTTATGATGACTTAGTGCGTGATGAAAATGATACCGTTTCAAATATTGATTTTTGATGTCATTTCACATCATATCGCAGGTAGTTTATGAATGAAAATGAATTTTTATCTGAGAGAATTTGAAAAGTTTTGTTTGATTTGAAAGGAGATTTATATTTAGGTGATATCGATTTTTGGTAAAAAAAGTTTTGACGTTCTACTCGAAATTGCTTAATTTTTTCTCAGAGTGATATTCACATTATTTCGAATAAAGATGGAGAATCGAGTATCCAACACTTTTCACCGAAAAATATCATTTCCAAAAATAAGAAATGGAACGGTTTGTTTTTCAGTACCGCTCGTAATTGCAACTAACGTTACTGCAGTTTCATCTTACAACATTCTAAAACAAATACAATAAATTAAAATAATTAACAATGCAAAGAACGGCAAAATCACCTAAAACTTGGTCATAAAAGAAATTTGTCAACTTCAATTGGCACAGGTAATAATGGCAATTAGGATAGATAGATAAATGGGTCATCCTTTGTGACCATCGTTACCTGTGTATGTCCATTACTTGTCACATAAGAGCAGTTGAAACCTAGCGTTCGTTCACTGAGCATGTGCTTTAAATAACCCCTTAAATCTCATTTGATTGCTTATTTATTAATTTATAAATTGTGTTATATGGGTGAAAAAATTGCTATGGATGCTGTTGGTCAAGGTATGTACTACATTTTAAGATTCATACGTTTTATTTAATAGGCTTTATTTTCGAATATAGAGTGTAAAATAATTTGTATAGAGTATAATTTCGTCATTCGTCAGCAATCGTGGATATTTCAAACATGTGCAACTAATTGCAACAAAATAATACTTACGTATTACTTGAAAGTTTCTAGAATAAGTTCATGAAGCAAAATCATTCACATGTATTCACATTTCATAAAATTTTTCTGTTGAAATTTACGCAAAATTATAGTTTAAAAAGATATTTCATCAATTGTTACCGATTGTGGATCTTCTGTTATATCTATGACAAGAAAAAAACTACACGAGCTTTTAAGAGTAAGTCCACAGTGACTGCTTGACAGAAAGCTCCAGGATTTGAAAGAAAGATTGGTTGAGATAACCAAATGTCCCCCGGGAAAAAGTGATGAAATGGAGAATCGAGTAGCCAACACTTTTCACCGAAAAATATCATTTCCAAAAATGAGAAATGGAACGGTTTGTTTTTCAGTACCGCTCGTAATTGCAACTAACGTTACTGCAGTTTCATCTTACAACATTCTAAAACAAATACAATAAATTAAAATAATTAACAATGCACAGAGCGGCAAAATCACCTAAAACTTGGTCATAAATGAAATTTGTCAACTTCAATTGGCACAGGTAATAATAGCAATTAGGATAGATAGATAAATGGGTCATCCTTTATGATCATCGTTACCTGTGTATGTCCATTACTTGTCACATAAGAGCAGTTGAAACCTAGCGTTCGTTCACCGAGCATGTGCTTTGAATAACCCCTTAAATCTCATTTGATTGCTTATTTATTAATTTATAATTTGTGTTATATGGCTGAAAAAATTGATATGGATGCTGTTGGTCAAGGTATGTACTACATTTTAAGATTCATACGTTTTATTTAATAGGCTTTATTTATATAGAGTGTAAAATAATTTGTATAGAGTATAATTTCGTCATTCGTATGCAATCGTGGATATTTTAAACATGTGCAACTAATTGCAACAAAATAATACTAACGTATTACTTGAAAGTTTCTAGAATAAGTTCATGAAGCAAAATCATTCACATGTATTCACATTTCATAGAATTTTTCTGTTGAAATTTACGCAAAATTATGGTTTAAAAAGATATTTCATCAATTGTTACAGATTGTGGACCTTCTGTTATATCTATGACAAGAAAAAACTACACGAGCTTTTCAGAGTAAGTCCACAGTGACTGCTTGACAGAAAGCTCCAGGATTTGAAAGAAAGATTGGTTGAGATAACCAAATGTCCCCCGGGAAAAAGTGATGAACTTCAAAAAGTCGTTGGGACTGTTAAAGTGGTATATGAACGTAAATGGCTTGCTTGTAATAGTACAGAAAGTCGTTTTACAGGAAAAGACCACGAATGGCTCAATGGTGAGATTTTACTACATGGAAAACTCTACAAGGATCGCGCAATCGACAAAAATGCAAATAAACAAATTCAAAAAGATTTTAATGACAAGTTGGGATTACTCGTGGATATTCCTAAGGTTGTGTATGGTAACAATAATGACAGTAACACTTCACGAAGACTCTTCCAGAAAGCTGAAGAAGCAGCTTCAATAACGGGCATCGACATGGAGTTATTAAAAAGATTCAAAACAATATTGGAGGTTTTGTCGTCTGGCTTTGAAATAAACTTAGAAAAATGCTCAAGCTTCGCCAAGAGTACACAAGAAATGTACATGAATTTATACTCTTGGTAACCTGTCGCCTACAGTACGCAAAAGATTGGTCCACTCATCAAGCGTTATAGCTCATGCCTTGTTACCGATTGGACAATTATATCGGAAGAAGTTGCGGAAGCCCGAAATAAACACTTCCGACGGTACAGAGAAAGTTTTCCAGAAGAGAGTGCAACGAAGATATACTTAATCGACTTTTGCTTACTTCGGATCCATATTTTAGTAGCATGAGGCAAAAACAAAACAAACCAAAGCTTCCATTTAGTGCTGATGCTAAGCAGTTTTTTGAATTGGATGGCAGCCTTCCTCGGGAATAATATTCATTAAAACTTATGTTGAAGTGAAATCTGTTAATTTTGCTTATAAGATCCATATTTTTCTGTAGTTTTATTCATTTTGTAATAACGTTGTTCTTTGCTTTCGTCTCATTTTATGTGTTATGTAATAAACCTTTTTTCAATACAAAAAAATATTTTATTTTATCTTCATTATTGATTTGTTTTTTTTTTCATTGAGAATATCACAAAATGTCAAAAAGTGAACATTTATTTTTGGCCACGTTTCAGGTGCTTTTACCGCTCTCTGCGATGTTCAAAATTTCGATTTGAAAACCAATATTCTAGAAGTAAATCAGTTCATAATGATAACTTCTGCAAGTTCCTTACAGAATTACTCACTTCAGAGATTAAAAATTCACTTACCTCACTGTAAAGACGTTCCTTTCTTTTTCTTTTGCACAATTCTATAAAAAACCAGAAGAAGGGCTGCAGAACTCCAAATGCAAATAAAGCATAACCTCCCGCTAAAACAGATGAAAATAATCTTATCAATGAACTGGAATGGTTTTTTCTCCTGACTATTAATCATTATGGATATTGTTAAAAAACTAGTGAAAGATAATATTATGTGATTTCTAGCACAGATCAGACAATACGTTCGGGTTGAGAAGATCAGAGCATGTTTTGCAAGTCATCCATCGAGTGCTGGATGAGAAATCGAACCCGCATTCTCCATAGTGGTTGTTCCACAAGAGGAACTCACCAGTCAACTGGCTACCTCTTATAATCTGTGATATTCGTTGCAAACATACTAATTCGGATCTTTCAACATCGAAATTTCCTGAAGATTTCCATATGTCTAGCAGAGGGGTATGAATTTTATATCAAAACATTTTTTCCAGATTGAAATTAGTTAACCTATTTGTTAATTGTCATCTGACTGCACACTCCAAATCTCCAAATTAATGGTGTCCATACGAGTCAGTAAAGATTGAAATTATTAATTTTAATGGAAGAAAGTATTCATCCATCAACAATTATGCATTATCCAGATATTCCCGATGAGTTGTGATCTCCGAACGATCAAGGAATCAGACACGCATAAAATATATATCTTTATTTGGAGGTAGAGGTTCATATGCCAGGGAGATTTATATATTGAAAATCGAAAAATGAGTAATTACTTTTCAAATTGAATACGATTCATTTCTTCCTGAAAAAACGTTCCCTGCAAGTGGCCATCGACGGATATCTCCCGAATACTTTTACCATCTGCGCTGGTATTCCCCAGGAGTCTCCAACCCTTTTTCTATTGTATATCAACGACTCATTGGTAAGAAAACAAGAATCCAATACATTACTTTGCTGACGACAGCACACTTGTCTCGTAATTACATTTGGATTTCAGAACATCGTCTGCCGATGCACATCCACACCGGCAGCAGAAGGTTGAATATCTTAATGGGGTAAAAGTAACCAGGTTCAATTTAGTGCGACGAAAATCCAGGCATCGGTTTTCTCCAAGAAGATAAATGTCTCTGAACTAGATATAATAATGTCAAGGTTGGGGGTTGAAATGGACACCAATACAGCTTGGCACAATCATGTCGCTGGAATTGCAAAGGCTGTTTCTCAAAAGCTCTCTTCCGAACCAGAAAACTGTACACACCTCAGCAACTTTCGATGCTTTGTAAAGCTCAGATCATACCTTCTTTGGAGTATTGTTCTCATGTATGGAGCTTTGTAGTTTGGAAGATCGAAGGAAGGTTGGAGATTTGTCTCTCTTCTATAGATACTTTCATGGAAAGTGTTCAAGTGACTTGGCATATTTGATTCCATCAAGAGCGGTACATATCAGAAATACACGACGGACTGTGTCTGCTCATCGTTTTGAGGTTCAACTCAGTACACCTCAATCTTCACTGTTTGAGAACTCTTTTATTGGGAGAACGGCGTTTATGTGATATAAACTGATGAAAGCATTTGGTAATCTATCAGAATAAACACGTTTCGCTATCATTACTCCAAATTGATTTCATAGAATTTTTTTCCAAACTCTTGTTCTCACACCATAAACCAGAACCGGACCCGAGTGGATAAGATTTTATTGAAAAAACATTCTATCCTGGGAATGTCTGGAGTCATTCAGTGACAATAGTGAATAATAAAATAACTCAGTTATGCTTTGGTAATGCAACTACTGAGACGCAAGTAATTGCTGTCCCCTCTTTTCTTAGTCATTGACGAAAAAAAAGATCATGCTGTTCACACAAATCATATAAATGCAAGTCTCAACATATTGCAGTACACAACCCACAGGGATGCACAGTTGTTCACTCGTTCAGAATTCGAACGAAACTACCAATCCGTTTTATTGACGAATCCTGGGTTTTTGGCCGTGTGGTATGTCTTTTGTCATTATCTGCAATAGCTGAAGAACTTACCAAGCAACGCCTGGAGTTGATGATTAAAGCTAAAGTACAATATGACAGAGAGGCAGTCTGGTCAAAAAATGGGACCATATATGTCAAACACAATGACAAAAAAATTGCATTGAAAACAATGGAAGATTTGGAAAAGATTCAAAAGACGGGAGACGAACCTTCAAGCTGACTGAGAGATTTCATTAAAAAAAAAAATTCAGCCTCATAATTCAGTTTAATTTTCCGACAACACGTTTATTCTCTCGAGAAGTGACAACAAAGAACACTAAGTGTAGCTGATGTAGTGAATAATATGGTAGAAAGTTGGTTCATTGAATACATGAATATGAAGAATATTAAGTACAGGAAAAAAGATTTGGAACAAAGTGTCTACTTTACTTGAAGAGTAAAAATTTATATTGATCTATTACTTTGGTAACGAGAATATAATTGAATCATCGAACCCATCTGAAAAATTTGCTTGAATCGCTCACTAAGAAAACAATGATGCACATTTGTTTACCAAATCATCAGACGTATGAAAATCTTTTCAAACGTGGGGAAAAAATATTATATGATGTCTGTTAAAAAAAGAAAAGATAATTGAAAACATTCAATACTTTTTACCTCTTTTATTTGTAACAAACGTTACTGCAGTTTTGTCCTATAAGGACATTTTCAAACTCATACATTAAACTAACAATGGTTTATCATATTAGCCTTCATGAAGCACCCCTGTAGGTAATAATAGAGTAACTTGGTTTGATTGAGTACCTGCATTTTGTTTACTAGTTACAATGCGGATATGCTGATTTGAAAACCGATGAGTAAACTAAATCGATTTGATCATTCAATAGGTTGTACCCGCAATGTTGATGCTTCTGAATTTCCAAGGATTCTGAATAATTGAGTTTGTAACCCTTCCTTGCATAGGGCTAAGTTTTCGTATCGTTTAGATTGGGGAACTTATGGTTGCATGCCAAAGAATGATTTGAAAACGTCGATTCATTTTTTCCTAGTCTGAAGGACCTTTCATTGTACCAAATTGTACCACGTTAACATTATTACACTCCGGACACTTGAGTTAATAAACTCTAGATTTCTCCAAATTGTACACCCAGCATGTGGTCTGAATGCCACATGCCAGTTTCGTATACAAATAGTCCGGTAAGAGAACTAGGAGTACGTATTAACCAGTTGTTCAAAAATGTTACCAATTTGGTCGCACCTCACAAGTGGGACCAAACCAAATTGGTTCCTTAACCTAACCACGCCACATATAATTCAATTTTAGTTTCATTCGATGTAAGGAGTATGGTCTCCAACCTACCGTACAAGCAGTGTAATCCCCTCATTTTAGATAGAATCAATATATTTCCATGTGTGCCTAAATCAGACCTACCTACAGTTGAACAAAAAATTTTATAAACAGGATTCAGGTTCACCAATGGGCTCACCCCTCAGTCCAGTTTTAGCAGACATATTCATGAACAGCTTGGAGACCACTATAGGAAATTCCGACCTGGATAAAATACATATTCATTTTTGGTACAGATATGTAGACGATATTCTCGCCTGTTGACCTGTATTTGTTCTGCATCAGGTACTCTTCTTCGTGTTAGATCTTCTCTAGGAATGTGTATGGTTTTGTTTAATATATTGAATGTGAGATCTCGTGTTTTGATTTGTACTTGTTCCCCGATAAGTGATTTATGACTGTTGAATTCAAAGATGTTCAAGTTTTCCCAAATGTCCATGCGGTTTCCCTTGTTGATTTGTTTTATGTTATGTTTAATGTTTTCTAAGGTATTAGAAAATATGACAGAATTTCATATAAACTTAAGGAAACCAATTGGTTGACTATGGAAAATACGGCTACCCTCTTTCATAAAATATTGATTAACAAATGTCCATCAAATTTGTATAAAAAAATAAGATTTCGTAGCGATGTACACACTCTAAATTTGGGGTTTGAAGGGTTACTTTCTCCGCCGCCCCATCGAACCACTCTATATCGACGATCCTTCAGTTATAATATATATATAGTTTGTACAATAATATTCCACAAAAATATAAAGTTGATAAAGTTTCTTCATTTAAGTGCAAAAAATATCTCATCGCTGCTCAATCATAAAGCCATTGATTTCATAGATTTTATACTTCTGAAAAATTTTCAGTAATAAATTTAACATGTTTTCTCTC
>NW_019294390.1:15302-25739 GCF_000500325.1 Leptinotarsa decemlineata
GTTTAATAGGTATTGCATGATTGGTGGGCAGGGTCAAAAAGGGATTATTATAATGACATGGCACCTCGGAACTAAGTGTTAACCCTTTTTTGAGAAATCATGCTCAAGTATATGAACCCAAATTGCATATTAAATAAGTTTACAAGAACCACTAAAATTAATCTTAATCTTTTTTTAAGAAATTTTACTTACCTAAATACATGTAGGTACTTAGTTTTAGACCAAATTACTTCCCAAAAATGGCCTTTTATTATTATCTATGTCTGTAATTTTTAATTTACTTTAATTATTAAGTTTAATAATCCTAAGATTTGCCTACGCCCATGGACGACAACGAAATTCAGGCAAATTTTATGACACTTCATGATTTATTACTCTACACTCTTTTGAAATAGACTATAGCCAAATACACTCTTGCATACTCACCGGTTTTTTATCGTGACCGATAAAAATCCGGTGAATCTGCAAGCACCCGCTACCAATAAAATATCAGCCTATTTTATACTGGCCGTCCAAAATCGGTGTGTGTGCAATTAGCCTACGGCTTTAGCACACGTATTTCGCTTATCCGCCAGCACTCCCTTGTCGCCGAGTCGACTGATGTGACGCCAAGCTTACCACGTCCCGTTTTGGTGAACGCCACAGTCAACTTTTAATTTGAGGGGGAAGATAAAGAGTGAAAATTCAGATTTTTTACAGATGTACTTTTTGAAACATAAACTTTCATTGTGATTTTCGTATGCAGAGATGAAAATTCAAAATAGGAAACCACAGACAACTCTCACTTTCTCAATATTTTGTTTTTTCATGCGAAACGTAATAATTTGCACATAAAGAATACAGTCTAACCTGATATCAACTGAAAAAATGTAATCATGAAGAAATATGAATATCTATGAATATGTATGACATATGCCCATTGATGACCCCTACCATTTATTCTCTGAAGATGTAAACAAGTCGACATCCGGCTCCTACTCGTTTCTAGGCTTTCTAGGCAATGGATACTATCTGCCAGGCGGCAGATAGTATCCATTATTTACCCGGAAGCTCATCTAGCAGCGTTTTTATTTATTATCCTGTACGGCGAAATAAATGTTAGTTACAATCTTAAGTTACAGTTTCTAGTTACAACCTGACAGTGTTACAAGTACAATTCGTCATTTATATTATAATTTATACTATAAATGTTATGTAACTCAATGGTAATAATATTCTCCCTCATTTTCGAATTATGAAAATGTTCAAAAATTTATTTTGAATAAATTATATCTTGTATTACCTTCTACAGTAATCGGATAAATGTTATCCGCATACCTCAGCGGTTCTAAGTTACTGAGGAAATACACCATCACCGCTAATAAAGCTACGGGTATGATGAGTCCCCAAGACATTCTCCAATATATGCCCGTTTTTCTTCCTAGCATAAATTCAATATCCTTACAAATATCCTCAATACCTATAAAGTATCATTTGAATATTATTGAGCTTGTTAGTCATGAAAACTTACCATACCACCAAGCGATGATGATTATTTCACTTGTATTCATGAAGAAAAATATTGCAGTTCCTGCGTAGAAGTCTACCATTGTAAATATCCACTGCCCTCCCTGAAATATCCCGAAACATGAAAATATCCATTGTTCTGAAGGAATTCATGAGATTCAAAAGATACACATTTCAATAATATCTGTCTTTTCAAAAATACTAGAAAAAATAATTAAACATCGGATTTACTCCTATTTTGAAAAACACCATGCTGTTTTGAATGTCGCAAGAGCTGTGGTCGAGGGATTTGAACAGGGTACTTATACGTCAATCACGCTCCAAGGCTCTCGACTGTATCTCCTATCATATACTTCTGGAGAAACTACTATGGTTTCAGAGGGGTCTCTCATTGATACATATTTATCTATTCGTTATCAAGCAGTCAAGCAGTGAACTTAAATAATTCAATACCTCAATATAAAGTTGTAAAGCACAGAGTGCCCCAAGGATCAGTACTGGGGCCACTAATATTCAATTTTTCTAGATATAACCTAAAATAAATATTGTTGAACATTATTTCTAATAATTTCACCTCTTTCACGTTTCATTTATAGTACGCGGAGAAAAATGCAAATTTTGGGTTTAATCTGCATTCAATTCAAAATAATTTTCCGACAACACATTTATTCTCTCGGGAAGTGATAACGAAGAACTCTTAAGTGTAGCTGATGTAGTGAATAAAATGGTAGAAAGTTGGTTCACAATAGATCATCTTGAATTAAATGCAGAATAAACCCAAAATTTGCATTTTTCTACGCGTACTGTAAATGAAACGTGAAAGAGGTAAAATTATTAGAAATAATGTTCAACAATATTTATTTTAGGTCAACTGAGTGATGTAACTAGTCCCATACTATTGAAAACGTCGAATTATTTTTTCCTAGTCTGAAGGACCTTTCACGTTCAGCACACCGTTTTTGGAAATTTCGACCACATTGTTCCACGTAAACAATATTTCACTCCGGACACTTGAGTTTATAAACTCCAGATTGCTCCAACTTGTCCACCTTATCTTTGGCATTGAATAGAAAATCAGATGACCTGGCATGTGGTCTGAATGCCACTTCCACATTGTTTTTTTCTGAAATAACTCGCAATTTTTCCTAGTCTGAAGGACCTTTCATTGTACCACATTGTACCACGTAAACATTATTACACTCCGGACACTTGAGCTTATAAACTCTAGATTTCTCCAACTTGTACACCTAGCATGTGGTCTGAATGCCACATGCCAGATTCGTATACAAATAGTCCGGTAAGAGAACTAGGAATACGTATTAACCAGTTGTTCAAAAATATTACCAATTTGGTCGCACCTCACACGTGGGACCAAACCAAATTAGTTCCTTAACCTAACCACGCCACATATAATTCAATTTTAGTTTCATTCGATGTAAAGAGTATGGTCTCCAACCTACCGTACAAGCAGTATAAGCCCCTCATTTTAGATAGAATCAATAGATTTCCATGTGTGCCTAAATCAGAGCTACCTACAGTTCAACAAAAAATTTTATAAACAGGATTCAGGTTCACCAATGGGCTCACCCCTCAGTCCAGTTTTAGCAGACATATTTATGAACAACTTGGAGACCACTATAGGAAATTCCGACCTGGATAAAATACATATTCATTTTTGGTACATATGAAGACGATATTCTCGCCTGTTGTAGAGGTAAAACAGGACAGCTGACCCAATTTATGACATTCATGAATAATCTCAATAGGAACATTCACTTCACATTCGAAACAGAGATAGAGAAAGAGAGAAATTTTTTAGACCTGACCATTACACACGATCAGAATGAATTTGAGTTCAATGTTTTCAGAAATCTAGCTATACAGACATCACCATCCCAAACGATTCTTTCCATCCAGGCAGTCATAAATTAGCAGCCTACAATTCAATGTTGCACAGAGCATTCTCACTGCCTTTGTTTGCTAACAATCTTGCTAGGAAAATTAAAATGATTACACATATAGGTCATAATAATGGTTTCAACGCAGATACTATCCAGAAGTTAGTCAGACAACAAAGCCGTAAATTCACTTACAGATTAATATACCCTCAGGTCAAACAACCAGAAATCAAAAAATGGGTAACTCTAACATATTTTGGAAAAAGAAGGGACTTCTTCCCGTCACCTCTGCGAAATAGTCCCGTGGTGACCACATACACTGCGCGAAACACCTCTTACTTAACTAGACAGGGGCGGCGTTCTACACCGGTTTTCAAATTAGCATATCCGCATTGTAACTATTGAAGAAAATTCAGGTACTCAATCACCAAGTACCTCTATTATTACCTACAGGGGTGCTATACAAAGGCTAATGTGATAAACCATTGTTAGTTTAATGTATAAGTTTGAAAATGTCCTTATAGGACAAAACTGCAGTGGAGTTTGTTACAAATAAAAGTGGCAAAAAACATAGTAAGTTTTCAATTCTCTTTTTATTATGATTTCAAACCAAGTAGTAACGGCTACATCCATCAATCTATTCTGTTAAAAGATGTCTGTTGTGGTCAGTTGCTAATCTTTTCGATAACAATGAGCCAAACAGGAAAATTATATACAGAAAACTTGACTAACCTACAAATGAAAAAAAAAGAAATAAGTAACATATAAACTATTGTCAAATCTAGGTTACAAAAATATGTTCTAAATATTCAAAGATTGAGTGACAACATTATCTCAGGAGATAGTATTTCACTGTTTTTTTTTAAACTTAGATTGACAAAGAACTTTGAACTCAAGGAGAGGCCATTATACAAATTATAGTCCAGGCTATTTTTTTGAGAATTTGTTAAACGAATTCGTACTATACAAACTGAACTGGCATTCCGTGTGTTATAGGTATGTGCATCATACTGTCTGATCAAGGAACTCGACTGAACTGCAAATATGTATAATGTAGGTGATGACATTATCTTAAATTTCATGAAGATATGTTAGCAATGTTCTCTTCAACTAGAGACTGGTGATTCGTATAGTTCTTTCTTGAATCTTGAAAATATGCGCAGCTCCCGTAGAATTTTCTCAGAAAACTACACCATAGCTAATGGAAGAGTGAAAAAGAGAAAACTTGGTTGTTTTTAGAGTATGGGACTAGTTACATCACTCAGTTGACCTAAAATAAATATTGTGGAGCATTATTTCTAATAATTTTACCTCTTTCACGTTTCATTAACAGTACGCGCAGAAAAATGCAAATTTTGGGTTTATTCTGCATTTAATTCAAGATGATCTATTATGAACTAACTTTTTACCATATTATTCACTACATCACCTACACTTAAGAGTTCTTCGTTGTCACTTCTCGAGAGAATAAACGTGTTGTCGGAAAATTATCATAAAATTTAAGATAATGTCATCACCTATACATATTTGCAGTTCAGTCGAGTTCCTTGATCAGACAGTATGATGCACATACCTACAACACACGGAATGCCAGTTCAGTTTGAATAGAACGAATTCGTTCAACAAATTCTCAGGAAAAAAGCCTGGACTATAATTTGTATAATGGCCTCTCCTTGAGTTCACAGTTCTCTGTCAATCTAAGTTTTGAAGAAAACAGTGAAATACTATCTCCTGAGATAATGTTTTCACTCAATCTTTGAATATTTAGAACATATTTTTGTAACCTAGATTTGACAATAGTTTATGTGTTATTCATTTCTTTTTTTTTTCATTTGTAGGTTAGTCAAGTTTTCTGTATATAAATGATATATCCTTTTCGACTCACAAGAGAAATTGAATTTATTGCATAACATAAAACTTCATTTCTGATCGCTCTGAAACCATAATAACTCTTGAATATGTGTAACACTTTTGTTATAACCATCAACCGATTGCTTGGGAATTTTTTTATCACATAGGCCTCTGTTTAGTTGTCATCTTTTTGGAGATTGATTTTCATTATTGAATGATCCCATAAAATTTCGATGTGCCTAAAGTTCATGAAGGAGATTTTCCTGGAGATTGAGGAATATATACCTATTGCAAAAAACCAGCCAGGGGTTTGAAGTCATTCATTCATCTACCTGGAATAAATTACTGTAGAGTTGTTTTCATGGTTTTCCCGAATTACTTCACATAAACAAACAATCGCTTCAACCATAATGAAGTGATGAATGTCAATTTGATATAATACACCGTTCAATGAATTGCATGCATTAACAGTAGATAAATTAAAACATGACGACATACCTATTTAGATGGAAAAATTTATCATAATTTTGAAACTGTTTGGCTCATTGTTATCGAAAAGATTAGCAACTGACCACAACAGACATCTCTTAACAGAATAGATTGATGCATGTAGCCGTTACTACTTGGTTTGAAATCATAATAAAAAGAGAATTGAAAACTTTCTATGTTTTTTACCACTTTTATTTGTAACAAACTTCACTGCAGTTTTGTCTTATAAGGACATTTTCAAACTTATACATTAATCTAACAATGGTTTGTTTGTTGTAGTCTTCAGCTTAATGGTTCATTACATTAGCCTTTGTATAGAACCCCTGTAGGTAATAATAGAGGTACTTGGTGATTGAGTACATGAATTTTGTTTACTAGTTACAATGCGAATATGCTAATTTGAAAACCGGTGAGTAAATTAAATCAACTTGATCATTCAACAGGTTGCACCCGCAATGTTTATGCTTGTGAATTTCCAAGGATTCAGAATAATTGAGTTTGTAACCCTTCCTTGCATAGTGTGCATTTTTGTATCGTTCAGATTCGGAAACTTGTGTATGCATGCCAAGGAATGGTTTGAAAACGTCGAATTATTTTTTCTTAGTCTGAAGGACCTTTCACGTTCAGCACACCGTTTTTGGAAATTTCGACCACATTGTCCCACGTAAACACTATTTCACTCCGGACACTTGAGCTTATAAACTCCAGATTGCTCCAACTTGTCCACCTTATCTTTGGCATTGAAAAGAAAATCAGATGACCTGGCATGTGGTCTGAATGCCACTTCCACATTGTTTTTTTCTGAAAAAACTCGCAATTATCTCTCTTCTTTTTCCAAAATATGTTAGAGTTGACCATTTTTGGATTTCTGGTTGTTTGACCTGAGGGTATATTAATCTGTAAGTGAATTTACGGCTTTGTTGTCTGACTGACTTCTGGATAGTATCTGCGTTGAAACCATTATTATGACCAATATGTGTAATCATATCAATTTCCCTAGCAAGATTGTTAGCAAACAAAGGCAGTGGGAATGCTCTGTGCAACATTGAATTGTAGGCTGCTAATTTATGACTGCCTGGATGAAAAGAATCGCTTGGGATGGTGATGTCTGTACAGCTAGGTTTCTGAAAACATTGAACTCAAATTCATTCTGATCGTGTGTAATGGTCAGGTCTAAAAAATTTATCTCTTCCTCTATCTCTGTTTCGAATGTGAAGTGAATGTTGCTATTGAGATTATTCATGAATGTCATGAATTGGTTCAGCTGTCGTGTAGTACCTCTGCAACAGGCGAGAATATCGTCTACATATCTGTACCAAAAATGAATATGTATTTTACCCAGGTCGGAATTTCCTATAGTGGTCTCCAAGGTGTTCATGAATATGTTTGCTAAAACTGGACTATGGGGTGAGCCCATTGGTGAACCTGAATCCTGTTTATAAAATTGTTTGCTGAATTGTATGTAGCTCTGATTCAGGCACACATGGAAATCTATTGATTCTATCTAAAATGAGGGGCTTACACTGCTTGTACGGTAGGTTGGAGACCATACTCTTTACATCGAATGAAACTAAAATTGAATTATATGTGGCGTGGTTAGGTTGAGGAACCAATTTGTTTTGGTCCCACGTGTGAGGTGGGACCAAATTGATGATATTTTTGAACAACTGGTTAATATGTATTCCTAGTTCTCTTACCGGACTATTTGTATACGAAACTGGCATGTGGCATTCAGACCACATGCTAGGTGTACAAGTTGGAGAAATCTAGAGTTTATAAGCTCAAGTGTCCGGAGTGTAATACTGTTCACGTGGTACAATGTGGTCGAAATTTCCAAAAATGGCATGCTGAACATGAAAGGTCCTTCAGACTAGGAAAAAAAGATTCGACGTTTTCAAACAATTACTTGGCATGCAACCATAAGTCCCCCAATCCAAACGATACGAAAACTTTGCACTATGCAAGGAAGGGTTACAAACTCAATTATTTAGAAGTATTCAATGATAACTCCTGCGAAAAAAAACTCGATATGATTATCTAGGCACTTTCGAACCGGCCAAACAGGGCGCTACTCTTTTACTACTTTTATTCGATCTGCAGTGAAAATTTACATTTTCTCGCTATGATGCATATTGCTGACTTCACTTTTGAAATAATATAACAATTATTCATGCACGCATAATCACGAAAGTGATAACCTCAATTATATGTGCACGCCTCCTGACAGCTGTCATTTGCTATTTCGGGCGAAGACATATGTAATGAACTAACATTCATGAAAACCGGTCTAGCCATTCCTGAGTTATGAACGGTATAATTCACAGGATTAAAATTTTGTTCAGCTTTCATCGTTCTATCAATAGATTCGAATGTTTTGATGAAGAAATGTTATAATTTTGACGTTGAAATATGCTCGATTCAGTAGATTAGCAGAGATGATAGGATCAGAAAATTCTCTAAAAAACTCTAAAATTTAAATAACATCAACCAAAGTTTAGGGGTATGAAGGCAGATGAAAAAAAAATGGGTTTCAATATTTCTTCAGAAAGTGTATAATATCTATCGAATATTTTGAAAGTGTTATGTGCATGATGAGAGATAATCAATATATCTGATAATATTTTTCAACGATATATTCGATGTCATGGAGTATGACATTCAAAATAGCATTCAGTGACACCAATAAATAAAATTTTTCTGTTGATTTTAACAAAAATTGTGAAGTTGATACTGACGGATGCATCAAATCTATGAAACTTACCGGAGTGATATAAACAAGTCCAATGATGAATCCCACAACAGCAGTACCAAAAGAAACATATGAAATGTTCAGGTGAGGATATGAATCCATGATCACAGTAGAAGCACTAGCATAGAGAGCTATCAGGCTTCCAACTCCTAAGATAAACAACATCGAAAAAAATAACACAGCAAAAACCTGAAAAAAAGTATTCAATTTCAGAGTCAATTCAATCAGTATAGTAATTTTCCATTGAATCTCAAGTAATCATAGTAAGTATACCGATTTGTGTAGAGAAATATGTTAATTTATATATTTTAGTGGTCCTGAGGACATATAAATCGAAAACGGAGGATATATACATCGAAAAGGAGAAAACCGCAGACAAATGTTTTTGTGCAAAGATGGACATCGCATATGCATGGTGGCTGCACGTAGGCAGCTATAACTACCTGCGAGACTTTCAGGTCCAGGATATGAATACAGATATAGATGTTAGTGAGTGTGTAAAAATTGGAAGAAATTATACATGAACACTGCTTTCCTTCAGTGCCCCCCCTTATCATTTCTTGAACGGGTCAACTTGAAAAATTGTGAGTGTGGAATTGACAGATGAAGGTTTCGAAATGACGACTGGGCGCCATCTGGGAAAAAAATTAAAAGGAAAGGCGGTTTTGTGACGCATCTTTTTAAAGCTCCCTACAAATGCTTCACAACCCTAGAATATAATGTCAATATTTTCAATTAATACAAAATCGCGGAACTTTCAATAATTGCCTGAATGACATTTAACTACATAATATGAGGTATAAAGCTTGAGACCAGTTCAGAAGATGCCCGAAATGGTTGCCTTCAACTTCTTGACATATGAACAGCCTATCCGATATTTCACGCCGAACATTTTGGAACACAGTAACGTCAATATCTCTACAAATATTAATTATTCTCTGCCGTATACCCAATATTGAAGCAGGTTCAGTTTGGTACACCTTAACGTCAATATCTCTACAAATATTAATTATTCTCTGTCGTATATCCAATAATGAAGAAGGTTCAATTCCGTACACCTTTTGCCATAGCCCCATAAAAAAGTAAGAGTCCAAAGATGTCAAATCTGACGAGCGGGCTGGCCAATCTGTAGTACTTACATGACTCGAAAACGAGGTCGTAATCTCCCTTGTCCCCAAGTCTCGTTACTAGTTCTATGTGTGCTGTGTTCCACTCTAAGTTCGTACTGGTCACTGTGTTGTTCGAAGCCCATATTTATGTTATTGTAGCAGATATCTAGTTTGCCTGACCGTGTACCTGAGTCATTTACAGGTATCTTGCGTGAAATCAATGTTCTCTATGTTTGTGGTAGTCTCTGCGAATCATCTCGCTTGTTGAGGCAGTTGGGACGTTTTTCAATTTCGATTGCTTCCCGAATTATCCTTGCCTGAAGATTTTTCTCCGTAGCAATGGTCTTGGTGTTTCCGAAGTTTATTGTGTGGCCTGTTTCCTGATGGTATTTGAAGATAGATGATGCTGGATCTGATTTGCGAACCGCCAGTTCATGTTCATAGGCTCTGTTGGAAATTCTTCTATTGGTCTGGCCGATGTAAGTTCTGGGGCAGTTTGAACATGATATTTCGTATATGCCCTGTGCTTCATTGGGTATCGTGTCCTTGGGTGTTCTTATCATAATGGAGATTTGGTTGTTGGCTGTGAATACTGTCTTCAAGTTATGTTTCTTCAGAATTCGGCTCACTTTGTCAGTGACTCCATGCATATAGGTGAGAAAAGCTTTTGTCTGGTTGGTCTGTTCCTCGGGTAACTCGTGGGGTGGGGTTTGTGTTTGCTGTCGTTGGATGGATCTTTGTATTTGGGAGACGGGATTGTCATTGAGGTAGCGGTTAGTATGGGTATGTTTTCGGTAGACAGTGTGTGAGAAGGAGTTGTTGGACTTTGTGATGA
>NW_019294391.1:0-12776 GCF_000500325.1 Leptinotarsa decemlineata
TAATAAACAACACGTGTGGACTCCAAGAATGCTTAGCTGTGACTGTTCTCATTCAACACATCCAGGGTTATTCGTCATCTCCTACATTCGGCCATACTACAAAAGGTCTGTCCTCAGATCTTATTCTGCCCAGCTCAAGAATTCGGCTCCGGCTAACTGAGTGAAGACGGGAGTGGGGGGAAATATGCAAGTTAAATTTTAATTGTGGGCGCCAGATAATTTACCCCTTCCGAATGCTTGTCTGAACCCTGTTCCTAAATTACCAAATGAACTTAAACACATCTGTCACAAAAAAAAATTGGCATAACCGACTGAATTATCATCAAAAACGAAAAAAAATTACATAATGATCTGGTTTATTATGAATACTTCACGAAAACATCATATTATTTTTGAGTATATAAATTCATATCAATAAATAATATATGGGACAACGTAGTTATTCAACAGGCCTACTTATAACTTACTTCGGTAATTTACTTCAAACGAAATTAATAACACTTTGATATGGCCCAATCCTGGTAGATTCTTTCAAATGTCTAGAATTATTTTTGTAATTTCAATTTGGTAAAAACATATTTGTTGAGTTTCGGCGATAAACATTATAGTTACTGCGTATCACTTCACTATCCAGGATACTACTATTGAGCCGCGTTTCCGTAAGAAATATTATATCGTCATCACAGGTAATGGTACTGCAGTAGGAATTTTACAGCTTTGATATCAAACCTCGTACATTCTGATAGTAAATGGAAAGCTCAGCGAAGAAGAGATTTGACAGGGACCAAAATCACTGTAGTTGGGAAACTTCAATATCATTTCGAATGCAGATCGCCTTTCAAAGTATCGTCTGTTCTCACGAATATATTTCCCTTCCTCACCCAAACATATTTGAAATGTTTAACCTTTGCTACTTATTTGGCGCGTTTTACCAAACGTTTGATTTTTCTGGTGAGGTGTTTGTTAATAAAAAAGTGTTCAGGTACGTTCTTGATAGTAGTGTTGCAGGTACGAACCGGATATAATAATGTCAGGTTGACAATTCCGCTTTCTGATTCGATAAGTTTGTTGGAGGTTGAAATGTCTTGGCACAATCATGTCACTGGAATTGCAAAGACTGCTTCTCAAAAGCTGTGTCGAACCAGAAAACTGGTCAGATCAGCTCAGATCAGACCTTCTTTGGAGTATTGTTCTCATGTATGAAGCTCTGCCCCCAAACATACCCTGAAGTTGCTGAATTCCAGAATTCCAGAAAAGAGCCATCTGCCTGATTAGAGACGCGAACATCACGTGCAACCTTGATGGCCGGAAATATGGAACAAAAGTTGAAGATTTGACGAGAAGTTGTCAAGTGACTTGGCAAATTTGATTCCACTAAGAGCGATACATATCAGACACACGCGACGGACTATGACTGCTCATCGTTTTGAGGTTAAACTCAGTACACCTCGATATATTTCTTTCGATGAAAGCATGGATAATTCACTAAGTGTTTAGAAATGAGGAATTATACCTGAACATAAAACTGCATTTCCCCTTTGAATCAAAATGCTGACTTTTGAATCAAGAAAGATGCAACTCTTGGATCATTTGTCCCTTTGGAAATTCTTATATCGATTTAATGAGAGAACTCCAAAGCTTGGAGGCTGCAGGTACCAAATGATCCGATTTCTATTGCATTAAAAATCAAATTACCTCCTAAACACCTGTGTTTTCGTTTTTCGCCAATTTCTCTGATGCAGCTGCTGAATCGCTAGATACGGAAGGCGAAGGAACGTGAAAAGAAGCCAGAGTATCGACCTTCGTTTTTTCTTTCCGCCAAGGAATGAGAGGCATGCCATCTGGTCGTTTCCCATCATCGGTGCAAGTGCCTGGAGGTTCCAAGATGGACGGTGTGTTTGCCTAATCTAAGGCACGTTTCATGACGTCATTTCCAGCTTGATGACGATACATAATATTCAACATATTCAACTAATATGCATTTGCATATGTGTCGAACAGAAATAATGAAAGCGAGTCTAAGACCTACAGAGTCTCTGAAAGATTCATTGTCTGATAATGTACTGAGTAATGGAACTGATAAGGCACTGGACAAAGCGCCTGCATGTTTTGATGACACTGCTTCGATATGTGCCGTTTATATAGGAGATTTAGCCGAGTGTAACAAACTATTTGAGCTATTTTTTTCCAGTTTTTTTGAACATTGCTTTTGGCACTTCAAAGGAAAGAAGGGTGGTAGAATTTAATCTATCGTATTTGTTACAGTATAACTCGAAGAAATGAAGGCAGGTAGTGAAAGATCGGTAGTTGTTGGAATGTCTAAACGTTCATGAGAAACCAGAAGAGTAAGCTATAGCTATGTACCGCTCTCAAATTCATAATTTAATAGAAGTCGAAGGGTGTTACAAAATCCTTCAACTAACTTGGTCAGATACGTTTGGTGGTGCCAGATTGGATAACATCTAGTATGTGTGATTGTTTACTTGTTTATTTTGTGGAATTTCATGATTAATTTAATGGATTGAGTAGAAACTCTTTTGTTCAATTTCAGTGGAACGGTCGTGAGAATAAAATAACTCACTAGTTATTTTATTTTCACCGGGATTAACCTGATCATCAAGTTCAAAACTAAAATGTGAAATCTGAAAACAAGGTGACATTAGGAGTTTTTAGGTAAGCTAGAATTCAGATAATTCAGGTAATTCAGGTAATTTACAGAGAAAATTTTACAAAAAGGGAAAAAAAGAAGAAAGAGGTAATAAACCACTGTGAGTCACCTAAGCAAGCTTGTGATGTGATTCTCACAGCGGTATTACGATATATATATATAATATTTANTATCCAACTATGTATCGATTATTATTCTTTTCCGTTCAGACTTCTCACATTCTACATTCTCAAATTCATACTTTGAAACCACACCTATTACGATCTGGGATGAGCTCAAGAGATTATAATTCTTTCCTGGATCAAAGGATCTGTTTAAAATCTATTTTTCTGTCAACCAGCTGTCGCCTCCTACGAACGATTACTCTCTCAAAAGTCGAAACTTGTGCATGATGAGAACTGACAAGGTGTTACTTTTCAACATGTGATTCCTATCATGAGTTGGAAGATAGGAAGTGAAAATCGATTGCTCGGCCTTGCGGTTCGAACCACCGGTTCACACAGCGGTAGATTGAGTGAGTAGAGCGAACTACCCACCTCAACCGACCGGTTAACGTCTGTATAGTGGATAAAGACCTTGGGCTAAATGTGATGGAAAATATTGGCAACACCTATTTCATGAACAGTGTAATTCGATGTTCATCAAGCAGGTGATTGTTATTGGAATACTTGAAAAATGATGAATACGTGGAAGATATCAATAGTAGTATTCATAGTATGAAGGGTAGTTTAATCAAAGCGTTCGCAGAAGTTATCAAGAAATTCTGGTCAGAAGATTCCTCCGATAGAACAGAAAATTCAGTAACTTTGAAAAATCATATTCAGTGTTTTGCCTCTCGATTCATGGATCATGCCCATCAAGGCGTTCAGGAGGTCCTTCACTATCTTTCAGAAGGTTTACATGAGGAGGTCGAATGAATCAAATGGAAACCTAAACCGATCTTAACGGAGATCGATGAAAAAATTGAGAGACAGCGGAAAAGCACGAAAATTTTATCTGAGATGTTTGAAGATGTGTAACTGTAAGATTGTATGTAATTCCATTGCTCAATTGAAATCCACGATGAAGTGCACACACTGTGGACATTCATCAGTAACCTTCGATCCTTTCTTGGATTTGTCTTTCCCACATAACACAAAGAACTGGCCACTTGAGTTTATCGCAATG
Source organism: Leptinotarsa decemlineata (assembly GCF_000500325.1). NCBI lineage: Eukaryota > Metazoa > Arthropoda > Insecta > Coleoptera > Chrysomelidae > Leptinotarsa > Leptinotarsa decemlineata. The sequence goes on from NW_019294391.1 coordinate 3,836, forward strand.
CTTGTATTCCTTCACAAAAAAAAACTCCATATGGGGATGAAAAATCGATGTGTTCGAGGTACTAAGGAAGGAGAAAATGCACAAAATCCTTTTTGATCCATGAGTTTTCTCGTATTTCAGTTATTTATTAAAAACATTCATTCCAACGGAAAGATTCAGAAACGAATTGAATGATGCCGTCGAATTTTATCTAGAAGGATTAGATATGAATAATTATGAAGTAGATAATGTGGATACTTGTAGTCATTATCTATATTCACTTTCGATTCACAGCGAGCATTACACATCATACTGCATACACTTTCTTTACTGACACGTGACATGAATACAAAGATTCACACGTATCACCAATTTCATCAAAATTGCTTGTGAGTGGAAAGGCATACGTCCTCTTTCATGAAGAGGAGAAAATAAAGTCGAATGGATTTTTTTGTTTTTCATAGGGATATTCTATGTATGAGTAAGTATATGTCAGATAACATAAACACGAAGTCTTCGAATATAATACTTATTCTAATCCCATAACGAACATTAATAAACAACACGTGTGGACTCCAAGAATGCTTAGCTGTGACTGTTCTCATTCAACACATCCAGGGTTATTCGTCATCTCCTACATTCGGCCATCCTGCAAAAGGTCTGTCCTCAGATCTTATTCTGACCTGGGAACAAAAAAAATATTAGAAAAATTCAACAGAGCAACGTTTGCTCAATGGTGACGTTCACCAAAGGTATATTTACCTTTTCTACTTACAGAGCAATGTTTGCTCAATGGTGACGTTCACCAGAAGTAACGTTTACCTTTTCTACTTACAGAGCAACGTTTGCTCAATGATGACGTTCACCAAAGGTAACCTTTACCTTTTCTACTCACAGAGCAACATTTCATCAATGGTGACGTTCACCAAAGGTAACGTTTACCTTTCCTACTTACAGAGCAATGTTTGCTCAATGGTGACGTTCACCAACGATAACGTTTACCTTTTCTACCTACAGAGCAACATTTGCTCAACTTAATTTTGGTCGCCTTGTATACTTATCCAATTTTTAAAATGATCTGGAGACATAACTGCTCTTGAGCATCTATAACCTTCTGAGATCTTTCGCTTCATGATAATTGTGAGCTACATATCCTGAAATTTACAGTTAGAACACACAATACGAGGTTTTCTACAATGTTCAGCTATATGTCCCGAAATACCACAATTGAAACAAATTAAACCTCCTTTGGAATTTTTACTTTTTTGATCTTGATGAACAGGACGACTATTAAATGAAGGAGTTTGGTAACTAGCACTAGGGACTCTAATTTGAGATGGCATATCTCCCATGGTATTCAAATAAGCATATAACAAATTAGCATCAGTATACTGGGCAGATCTAACAGTACGAGCTGGATTTTCATCTGTTATACCACCTATTACAGCATCGACCAAATATTCATCAGGAATTGCTAAATTGAGTGCTTTTAAATTTGACAACTTTTGAAAACAATAGTCGTCTAAGTTTTGGAAAAGGTTTTGTTTCATAATTGGCAACATTCTTTAGCAAATTAGAAAATGGAACAGACTTACGGAATTGAAGTTTCATTAAACGTTTTACTTCTTCCCAACTTGCATCATATGTGGCATTTTCGTCAAACCACTGCCGTGCGTTGCCTCTCAACCTCCCCGATATCAGCCGTAGTATTAGGTTTGTTCTAGCAAGAAATTTCGGATGATTTGAAGCTGGTGTTATGGACTGGCCAACTGCGCATGTATGCCGTGAGACTGGTTGAAAATAGTTTGGGATTCATGTCCTGCTAGAACGCTTATTTGTGTTGATAAATGTCAATTGTCAAATTGTCATTTAAACTGACTTATTATCATTCAAAAACATAAAATCATTTTACTCACCTGAATTTCCAAACGCAAATATGAAAAAATTGACAGTTTTGAGGATTGCCGTTCTATAAAAAAACAAGATTTTTAAACCAATTATCAGGCCACTAAATATTTCTATTTTGGTTTCTCATTTCTTTAGTACATAACATAACCAACAAATTCATATTCCAAAATCATAACAAACGTGACATCGGATCACTCGATCACTCCGAATAATTGCGCATGTCACAAACTGAAAATCCTTACGAATTCCTCTGGACTACTTCGACAGTTCTCATACGGTTTGCAAACTGGATTTCGTCTTCGCTAGAACATGCGACTATTAGTTCGAATCCTGGATTTGCTTTGCTAGAACGCCTATAGTCGTATGCGCATGCTTCGTACGATTCCGTATCGTTTGAAATCGCTGCTAGAACAAACCTATTGAATCATCATCCCAACCATATCTTGCAGCTAGATAATCGACTCTATCACGCCATTGTTCTACCACTGAGCCATCTTGAGACGGCTCGAACAAAGGAACCAGAAACTCGTCGCCTGTTTGATGAGTGTACTTAACCTGCCTTTGTTTCAGTCTCTTCAATTCAGATTTCAATCTTTTCAATTCCCGTTTTGTGGAACCATCACTATCACTACTGGCACTACTTGAGGAAATTCCCCGTTTTCGCAAAACCAATTTTTTCTTGTCTTTACGTTTTTTTTTTTATCCATTTTCACTTCAAAAAAATGTGTACAATATTACGAAGGACGTATTTAGATTATCATCCCACAGCTGTCTTTGTCAGATAACATAAACACGAAGTGTTTGTTTATTCTAATCACATAAAGAACATCAATAAACAACATGTGTGGACTTCAAGAATGCTTAACTGTGACTGTTCTCATTCAACTCATCCAGGGTTATTCGTCATGTCCTACATATAGATATCCGTTTCTGTGAGAAGTTCTCACATCATTAAATATAACAATCGAGTTATTGCATCTGCGACTAGATTGTCAGCTCTATCGGCTTTTCACCATTTGCATCAATAAACAATTTTTCACACAATGCTATAAGCAAATAAGAATACCATAAGTTGAAAACTATGCATCTTCATTTCATGATGAACAAAGTTTGACTTCATTCCTGAAAAATAGATAACACATTTCTTCTATCTTGGACAAACAAAAACCGTATAGCCAAATGGCTGTCCTTCAACTAGTTTATATTATATCTCACGTATTCTTGAGGTTCGCTTCAATATCCACTTCAATTTGTAACGCTCGATCATGCTACGGTGTTGGGTAGTCACTGTGACAGCCCAAGAATTCGGCTCCGGCTGAGTGAAGACGGGTGAAGACGGGTGATGACTCGTCATCACCCGAAGACGATTGTAGATACCAACAATCGAAACGTCGTGAACTAACGTGACTTGGAATCTCTACAATTTTTTATTTTTTTATTATTTTCTTTTTGTTTTCCTTTAATTTTTATTTATTCAATTATTATATTTTTACTTGTAGGTTATTTCACTATCATTTCATTTCAGGTTTATNGAAGAATTTGGCTGTCTGATCTGAATTGGTGTTCTAGAAGGTTGAAAGTTTGGTCTAAATGTATTCTTATTTGAGAAATTTTGGAAGTAATGTACATTGTCTTCCTGTAAAACAAACTGCAATGCTTCACTGAGAGATTTGGGTTGCATACAACGTATTGTAGTACCCAAGGGTTCCTTGAGCCCAGAAAGAAAGGTTTTCAATGCCAAATTGCTATATAAATCTCTTTTACACCTTTTAGATTCTTGTGTGATTTCGTGAACGTCGATATAATTGCACAATAGGTTCAATATATTTAAACACCTATTATAGAACTGTTGAGGCTTTTCATTAGGGGATTGCCTAAGCATAACCATGTCTCTGTTTAGGCAAGTTTCCAATTTGAAACATTCTGTATATTAGCTACTGCTTTAGCATTGCCTGATAATTTTGAAATGAGACAGTTCAGTAAATAAACATTTTGAAAGGTTGCCGGCTCAGCCACATTATAAAAAGTATTAATTATTGAATCGCAAACTCTTAGATATCTATTCAAATCATTAGGGTTGCCGTCGAATTCAGGCACACACCTAAGGTATTCTGAGTTGAATTGATTAGCCATTATTATATTTGAACTACTAGAAGAATTAGGCAAAGAAACTGAAGAGTCAGCTGAAGGGTTTTCGTTATTCAAATTTAACTTTCCAAGAATTTGAGATAAGTTATCAATAGACATTTAAAAATTACGACTTACATTAAAATTGTAAGAACTTTGAGCATCCTTTATAAGGTAGACGACTGGTTCCTCGATTTTTGATTTCCAGAAAGACTTCCTTGCGAGACTGGACGATTCTGTTCCACTCCCCGATGATCTGCCTGTTGAAGGTAGCTGAGGGTTCACGATGTATTGGGTTTCTTGGAGTTTGAAGAGCCACTCCTTCACAAACACCTCCACAAGACAAAACAACAAGTTCGATACCCGATAAATCGTTGAAACGAAAATTGCACGTTCGATATGTTCAATTTCGAGTACCCTACCGACTGCGCCAAATATAACTTTCGGATGTCAAAGTCCTTTTTTAAAAATTAATTTTATTAACAAAAATAGATGTTAACAGTATGAGAGCAAAATAATAACTGAATTACAAAAGTATTCTTCCCATGAAGATGAGAATGCTTGCACATCAGTTTCCCAGAATCGCGAGATTCTGCTTCAGCATTGTCAGCGGTTCACATGGGAACGGGCGATATAATTCATGATAAATTTCATTAGTTCGGACTCCCTTTGTCTAATATTATATAAAATGATTTGAAACCCCAAAAAGAACCAATACAAATTGAAAAGAATATCTGAAAGTAACAATTATATTAGGCAAAAAAAGTCTGAAACGGAATTACAGTGAAATAAAATACAAGTAAAAAAATAGAACGATCAAACAATAAATAAAAATGAAAAATTACAAGTTACTTTACGTTACAAGTTAAGTTACTTCACGACGTTTCCACTGTTAGTATCCACAATAGTCTTCAGGTGATAACTGGACTGATTTATGGGTCATTCGAGTACTTTCACTTATCTCCTCTTTCCTCTTTCCGCTTAACCGGTTTAAAGGGAGATGACCGTATGGCGGGAGTTGGCCATTGTTTGCTTGATTCTGGGTTTCCATATGTTGCGCATCTCTACGCTAGCTTGGCTAAATACATTGTTGGACAACATATGTGCGGCTTCTTTGAATTTCCTCCTAAACAATTGTCCCTCTCTGTATATGATCTCAACTTGGAATCACTCGATGTTATGTTGATCAGTCCAAATATGCTCTGCTATTCCTGATTTGCTGATTTCCCTTGCTGTGTGTGTTTCTTGTGCTCGGCCAACTCCCACCAAAGGGTCATCTTCCACTCCGGTGAAGCGTAAAGAGGAGATAAGTGAAAGTACTCGAATGACCCATAAATAGTCATCTCTCGGCGAAATTAGTCCAGTCATCACCCGAAGACAATTGTGGATACTGAAAATTGAAACGTCGTGAAGTAACTTGGCATGGAATCTCTGAATTTTTCATTTTCTGTAAATTTATTCTATTTTTTACTAGTGTTTTATTCCACTGTAATTGCATTTCCGAGTTTTTTTATTTATATAATTGTTACTTTCAGATTTTCTTTTTGATTTGTATTGATTCTTATAGAGATTTCAAATCAAACTAATAAAATATATCTATTCATTTCCTAAACTCAGGCAAATACTCATCAATAAAACCATCATAATGACATTCCTCATGATCTCTCAGAATTTTATCAGTTATTATCTGGAAAATAAGGTAGTCATTCATTATTTTCTGTCTGCAAGTGATCAAGCACTAATTATATAAAATATTAGAGAAGAGGGACCTTATCTCTGCTCGGTGTTTTAGAGAGATAACAGATCGCAAACGATTACATGCACGTGTTACTTACAGATGCCCCATGTTAGCTGGCAATCGATCTAATGACGCTTTGAAGTTTCGAAACTTCATCAATTAGCGTTTATAATTCATGTTCCAAAATGGAGGAACCGAAATCAAAGTAGAGGGGAATCTGAATTTTAACATACCTGAGTGAATTTTCTGGGTGAAACTTTTGAGGAAAGTTTTTTTTTGTTACTCTATCTCATTTGAAAAGTCGTTTGAATAGATCTGACTGTATAGAATCATTACAAATGGAAATATTTCTAACAATTTTCATCAAGTTATTTGTATTATATTCAATATATTGAATATATTTTACAATATGTACATTCCTACCCCACATGAAATGAAGACGGCTACGTAGGAAAACATGTGTTGTTGATATTGAAGCAATAAATATCATCAATTTGGGAATAATGTCACCTGTCGTACATCTCATAATCATCACCAGAGGAGGTGATTGAATAGGTTATTTTTGAATGGCCCGATAACAAAAAACCTCGTTTATGCAAAAACATTTATTACAGAGAATCCAAAGACATTTTTGATCATATTTTGAGAGTAGGAGAATAGGTCTAAAGTAAGTGTGTTCATTTGACCCTTCGCTGCAACTCGAAAGAGTTTATTATTACTCACACCAAATCGAACTCTGTCGAATAAGTCCTGCTTCCTGCTTCCTTACTCGATTAATGATCTTTCAGTTCAGATAGAAAACTGGTAAATTCCGAAAACCTAATTCTGTCCACGGCGTGGTAGATACAGAGTTTACGCTCTAGTGTTTCATCGTCTTCTTAACAGAAATATCAAGAACGGTCTTTTGATAGTCCAAGTCTCTGCATATGATGATTTACATGACAGTAACCTATAAGTAGGCCTATAAGTGGGACAACGTAGTTATTCAATAGGCCTACTTATAACTTACTTCGGTAATTTACTTCAAACGAAATTAATAACACTTTGATATGGCCCAATCCTGCTAGATTCTTTCAGAAGTCTAGAATTATTTTTGTAATTTCAATTTGGCAATGCATGGATTGATGCCAATAATAAGTTTCGTTCCAAAGGAAGTAATTAAAGCCCCCTCTCTTGCAAGGAAGTCATCAGTTTGACCATCTTTCAGGCCAGTGTAACTGGAAATTCTAGTAAAAACATATTTGTTGGCGATAAACATTGTAGTTACTGCGTATCACTTCACTATCCAGGATACTATCATTGAGCCGCGTTTCCGTAAGAAATATTATATCATCATCACAGGTAATGGTACTGCAGTAGGAATTTCACAGCTTTGATATCAAACCTCGTACATTCTGATAGTAAATGGAAAGCTCAGCGAAGAAGAGGTTTGACAGGGACCAAAATCACTGTAGTTGGGAAACTTCAATATCATTCCGAATGCAGATCGCCTTTCAAACTATCGTCTGCTCTCACGAATATATTTCCCTTCCTCACCCAAACATATTTGAAATGTTTAACCTTTGCTACTTATTTGGCGCGTTTTACCAAACGTTTGATTTTCCTGGTGAGGTGTTTGTTAATAAAAAAGTGTTCAGGTACGTTCTTGATAGCAATCCCAGTAGTGTTACAGGTACGAACCGGATATAATAATGTCAGGTTTGACAATTCCGCTTTCTGATTCGATAAGTTTGTTGGGGGGTTGGAATGTCTTGGCACAATCATGTCGCTGGAATTGCAAAGGGTGCTTCTCAAAAGCTGTGTCGAACCAGAAAACTGGTCAGATCAGCTCAGATCAGACCTTCTTTGGAGTATTTTTCTCGTGTGTAGGGCTCTGCCCATAAACATACCCTGAAGTTGCTGGATTCTATCCAGAAAAAGCGCGAACAGCACGTGCAACATTGATAGCCTGGAACATCGAAGAAACGTTGGAAATTTGTCTCTTTTTCATAGATACTTTCATGGGAAGTGTTCAAGTGACTTGGCACATTTGATTTCACCAAGAGCGGTATATTTCAGAAATACGCGACGGACTGTGGCTGCTTATCGTTTTTAGGTTCAACTCAGTACACCTAAANCTCTGTGTTATATACAGGCCAAACCGGTCAAAATTTCGACGTAAGGTTCCGTGAACACGTCTGTTTGGACACAAAATCTTCAATGCATAAACATCTACAAGAATCGGAAAACAAGACAAGTAAAGATAACCTCGAAATCCTACACATTTGTAATTGAGGGAAAAATAAAATTTGTTAAAAATTAACAAATCAATTACCCCTAAACGAGCAATTTAATTTATGCAGGTCTCCACTCTTGAATTAATAAGTTTAACAACCCCTATAATATTCAGTGTTGAATTTTATAGTTGGCACCCTTGTTCATTCAAGTACCTCTCCTTCTTGCTTACTTAAAACCCCCCGATATTACCGAGTTTTCAGATTTCACATTTCAGTTTCATACTTTATAATAGGGTAAATCCCGAAACCGGTCGTAAAAATAAAATAGCTAGTGGAAATTAGACGAAAGTGTTCATTTCATTAAAGTGGATAACATCTCATGAGATGAATGAGTTTTGAAATAGTCAAACAGTTCCTTAGAATATGGAAAGCTACATATCTCCCAAGTATGTATTTCTGAAATCATACATTTTTCTCCGAAAGATGTAACGAATGATTCAACTGTGAGAGGGAAAACAAGAAGAAATGAATCAGTTCCGTCAATTATTTTGTTTTCCGGAGCAATATCACTGAATTTTCCCAAAATATTCGAATCAGGTTCACTTAAAGCTGTCAGTCTCTTGTAGAAGGGTTTGCCAGCTATTTAAATTTCTGATACATAAATGTTTTCAGAAACAATGATTCAGATCAAACCAAAAGAATTCTTGAAATATTTATTTGTAACAAAAATCACAAAAAAATATTTACAGTGACATTTACATTATACTGATTGCAATATAAAACCTTCATTTGCATTTGGGTCGCTGTTGTGAATATACGAAAATAATTATTGAAAAAATGATTGCAATGAAACTTCTTCCAACTATATATAAATTATTCACAAATCACGATTAGTATAATTATTATCAATCAGAATGTTAAAAATATGGTTTGAACAACTGAAAAACATCGAAATGAAAAGTTAAAAATATTT
>NW_019294391.1:12815-22832 GCF_000500325.1 Leptinotarsa decemlineata
TTGTAAAATGAATTTTAATATTGTGGAGGGTACAGAAGTCTTTGAGTAAAGAAGTTTTGAATTCAGTGCCACTATCACACGTGATTGATTTGGGGATTCCGTGATGTGCAATGAAAGTCATTAAATTGTCGAAAACCACGCTTGCCGTGCAAATGGGTTCGAGGGGGTATGCTTGAGCGTACCTCGAGAAAATGTCGATAATAGTCAAAAATTTGGAGTTAGAAATTTGAAATGTGTCTATGTGAATTGCTTCCAAGGGGTCTGTCGGTGTTGGGGTCAATGCAAATTTGATCTTAGGTGGATTTCTATCATATTTTACTTGTTGGTTTATGTCGCAATCATTTATATATTCTGTTATTTGATTTTTCATTACTGGCCAATGATCTACTTCCTTAAGGGATAAGAGAGACTCGTTCATTCCACGATGACACGGGGGGTTGGATTCTGATTAGAAGGAGCTATTTTTGGAAATCAGATATTAGGTTTATTTTCTTGTTGTTTTCGATGTTGGGGTTGGATACTTGTTCCAAATAGTCCAGGTCTTCTGTGTTTACGTCCAACGGTTGTTCAGAGTTTAGATATCAATTTATGTCTCCAGAATTGACTAACACTGTCTATTTGATTGATTCATATCCTTGATAAGGCATCGGTGTTTGCATTTTGTTCATCCTTCTCGTACATTATCTGATATTCATACTTTTCGAGTATCAGTCTCCATCTCACTAAACGTGAGTTTCGTTCTTTCAGAGGGAAAAGCCCTTGAAGAGGTTTGCGATCGGTAAGTATGAGAAATTTTCTACCGAACAGGTATGGTCTGAAATACTGAGTGGCCCATACTATGGCCAGTAACATCTTCTCAATCGTGCTGTACTTTACTCCAGCAGGGTTCAAGGTTCGGGATGCATAAGCAATAGGACGATCATTTTCTTTTTTGCCCTGACTCAAGACAGAGCCGATAGCAAAATTAGAGGCATCCGTTGTTACTATAGAAGGTATTGTTGAACTGGGTCATCCCCTAACAAAGTTCAAAAGTATTTATGAATTCTGACGAATGTTGTATCTTTTCCCTTTTTTTTAGACATTTGGTAAAATGCTTCATTAGTTTCGCATACTATTTCATAAACCTTCAGTGATATCTCAAAAGTCTCAAAAATAACTTGATATTTTTGGCTGATCAAGGAATCATAAATGTTTGAATTGCCTCGATTTTTCGAGAATTTGGCCTTATCCCGTCTGGCGTTATGACATGGCCTAGCAACTCGACTTCCTTTTTAGGAAATTCACATTCATCTATTTGAATTTTCAATCGAGATCTGCGCAGTTTTTTAAAGATAAGTTGAAAGTTGTATATGTGTTCTTCAAGCCTTGTCGAAAATATAATAATATCATCCATGTACACCAAGCAAATTTTATTCTGGAGAACAGTCAGGACATTATCAATAATGCTTTGAAAGGTCCCTGAAGCATTCTTGAGACCAAATGCATTTCTATTTTGTGAAATCCTGACGTAAGGCCCAATGTTAAAAAATATGGACATTGGCCTAATTTGTTCAAAATATCATTGATGTTTGGTAGAGGATATCGATCATCGATGGTCCTTTCCATTTACCTTCCGGTTACCAACTACGAAATGCCAATTTTGTCTGCCACTGGCGTCCAGCAATTTTCAGACGATCCAGATGGGACTAGTATATGGACTCTTGGCTTGGTATTATGATACCATCGTCTAGCATCTTATTGATTTTTTTTCTCACCTCCTCTGTATGTCCGGATGTAAATCTATATGATTTTGAGTACACAGAAATTTCATCATGTGTTCTGATGACATGTTTGACTTCATTTGCGAAGGTTAACTTTTCAATTTTTCCATGGAAAATGTTTGAAAATTCTATGCGCAGAACTACTAGAGCAGAGTGTTCTTCGCTATCCAGGTGGTAGCAACGAGTTAAATTTTTTGTATCAAAAGTTTTTCGCAAGAGGTATCACTTCTGAAAGTATGAAATTGAATAAATATGAATTTTGTTTTCGACTATCGAAAGAAGGAGAATTTTTCATTGGTTCATTGAAAATTATTGAAACTGATTCGTCCGAGTAATTGTGAATTTCGATTCCTGCTAAGCCATTTTTGCCGTCGTGAGTGTTTCAGGAATGAATATATTTTGAAAATTGCATTCGAGTATTCAAACAGCATTGGAATTTCAACTTTTGCGTCAACCAAACAATTTTGAACTTCTTTTTCACCTATATCCGTTTTGATTTTAGAGGGGCAATGATAAATACTTTCTGAAAAAATCTTTTGGAAATACAGGACCGAATCATCGAATGATAACAACCCGTTTCAATTGAAAATTTCATAGGTGGGTCAAGTATTTTTATATAGGGTAGGCTATTGTTCATTTCAGTTAACATTTCAGTGGTTATGTCCCGTGGTTGGTGTGGCCAATCTACAGGGTTTTCATTATCTTCAGTTTGGGACTTTACGTCTTAATTGTGGTCGTAAGTGTAATAGTGATGTTCAAATCCTAAGTAATTGTTACCAGGCTCATTGTCAGAGTCGTTCAGGGCATTAGCATTCTAGAAGCATTCTAGAAGCTCGGGTGACTGACTCTTCATCAATGTGGTAAATTTTCTGAGACATGAAGTTACGAGCATCTGATGGTGCAAATTAATTTTGGAGGTTATTTGGTTGCCAATGGACCGTGTTCCTGGATGTAACTAACAATGGTTCTGGTTTAAACACAATTGTGAGTAGACCAAAGATTTGTCTCTTGGGAAGTTTTTGTGGGCAGGACGTGGCTGAACATATTTAGGTTGTTTGGGAAATGAGTTTGAAAAATGGCTGTTGTGCTGAGTGTCTCGTTTCTAATGCTGGTTTTTGAGAGGTATTATAGTTGAAATTTGAAGTGTTATTTAGAAATTGTTGATTCTTTCCAAAATATTGAGCATTGTTTCGCGGAATTGCAAATCTTGAAATTTGTGTTTCTTGAAATTGGGGTCTCGTAAGAACTTTTGTATGTCGAGGCATTACTGAAGTTCTGAAAAAATTTTGGGAAAATTGAAAATTTTCTTTGATAATGTAAGTCATAGCGGCCTCTAAATAATCTGGAATTTTCATTTCACTCAAGCTTTGTAATGGACCTGATATACCTTTAATAAAAGTTCCTGAACAAATTCAGCGCCAGTTACGTATGCGATATATCAAAATTCTCCTTTGAAAAGACTTTATTTTGGACGAATATAACATTTACAGTTCAAGCAAGGCCATAAGAATGTCTGATTATTGAATTAATATTTATTTATAAGCTTTGTTTTGTCGACTCAGCATGTAGTTGCGTCTGGATCAGTAGATGTAACTGTATTCCTGGGTGATGCGGGGTCAGCGAACTCGAGTTCATTACTGTAATGTTTCGTCCTGTATATGTTGTTTCAGATTATTGTATGTCAAATAGACTGTGGGGTTGTCACTTTGCGGATTAAACTGAGGGATTGTTTAAAATAAACAAAGATTGAAAACTACTTCTACAATTTCAATTGATATTCCAACACGAATTACATTTGGCGATGAGAATAACAACCCACGTCAGTAATGGAAAACATCAATTTGAATTTTGTATCATTTGATACTAAATCCGATATAATCAATATTGGAACCAGATGGGAAAGATGGATCAATCGTTTTGAGATATATCTTCAGGCAATGAACATTACCAAAGAATCACGAAAAACAGCTATGTTACTGCATTACATTGGAGATGATGCATATGATTTGTATACATCCTTACCAGATCCACCATCTTCATCTTCCGATAATGAGTATGACAAAGCAAAATTGAAATTATCCAATTACTTCAAACCCAAAATCAATGTTGAGTTTGAAATATATAACTTCAGACAAGCTAAACAGTTACATGGAGAAACCTTGGATCAATACTACGCTCGCTTGCTGAAATTATCCAAGAACTGTAATTTTGATGACCATAAGAAAGAAATCAAGTCTCAAATTATTCTCAGTACTAACTCCACCCGGATTAGGCGAATTGCATTATCTAAACAATTAACACTAGAAGAGCTTTTAGCAAATGGCAAAACATTTGAAGCTACCGATCATCAACTTATGGCTATTGAACAGAAANACGTCTAATTGAAGACATGGGAAAAACTCAGGATAAGGTTGCATTATTCTACGATAATCAAGCAGCTGAAAAAATCGTTACTGATCCAATGGTGAGCTCTAAATCAAAACACTTGGATATTAAACAACATTTTATTCGTGAAGTTGTCGAGAGAGGAGACATTTCCTTGCACTATTTATGTACCGAAAAAATGACTGCTGATGTCTTAACTAAACCACTGGCAAATCCGCGTCATCATCAATTAATTCAACAGATGGGATTAATTCAACAGATCCGAAAAAATCTTCGAGACATTCGTCAGGGGGAGTGTGGAACTGTAGCTATCGACTCATGCCCGAAGTCAGGCAACATGGCATTCCTTTTTTGAAATTGACTTATGTCATATTTTTTATAATTATGTCAATAATCTTTTTCACCGTTGAGTATTGTTGTAAAGTACAATTATAGTTCATGAGTTCAATACGCATTCTTATTCAACAGTTCCAATATAAACTTCATCCTTCAAAACTCACTTCCAAAGGCGATTTCTCTTGAATAAGTAATAGAATTTTCAAAAAGAGACCAAGATTCCAACATATATTTGAGGCTTTGAAGAACACTGATGAGAATTTGTGGAATACCAGTGTTTTGAAACCATACAAAAAAGTTAGATATGAGTTGACTTCTGCAAATGGAACAATTCTGAGGAACACAAAATTTGTCATTCCAGAAACTCTTCGCAAACAAGTTATCCAGCTAGCTCATAAAGGTCATTTGGGCCTTCATTTAGGCCTTCTAGTGAAATATCTGGAAAATAAAAAATAGAATTCGAAATCAGTGAATAACAAAGGGACAAAATTGGGTGCGGATTCAATTTCAAATTCCCAAAAAAAAGTTTTTCAAATATGATGTTTGATTTTTTTCCATACCAACTTGCTTATTCTTTGTTCTAATATAATATTTGAAATTGATTCTCAATTTGAAGAATGACTATTTTTAAATAATTTCAGTCATACAGAAAATAACATTTATGTTTGGTTTTCAGGTGCTGAACCACTCGTTGAGTACTTCGTCCCCAGAAGTGTTAGCGAATTCGACCTATCGTTGACTTCAGGAGATACTCCTATCCACGGTACCTTCCTTCCTCTCACAGTGCGAGTGCCGCGAAAGCTTCTGCACAAACAGAAAGAAAAAATGGTAACTTTTGAAGACGAAATGGCTTCCAGGATTGCTAGCCAAACCACCGAACTACAGGATGTTTTTATGTGACATAAGGGATAACAAAAGGAGGATAGTGGTAAAAATCCTTCAGATAGCGGCGGGGAGTATATCACAAAGCTCAGTGATCTGACGGGAAAAACTTGTGAGCTAAGTGAACTTAGTGCCGCTATAAACGACCTGAATAGTGCTAAGAAAGAACTGAAGCAATTCAAAAACTTCAAAATATGTGAGGATTTGAAAAAGTGTGAGGAAGGCTGTTCTTGTAATGCTGAGGCTGACTGCGACATTTGTAAAGTTCTGGACTTCACGTTGAAGAAAGACAAATCATAGTTAGTTGAAGTTATTTCAGTAGCAAATTTTGATAATACGAAATAACTGTTTTCTACCTTAACATTATACAAAGCGGATTTCATTTTGGGTTGAACAATATGTAATGTAAAACTTTCATATCAATTTGTGGTATTTACGACAAGAATTCTATCTGTTTTGATACAAACATATGTCTCATGTTATTATAATTGATTACCATATAATAAACGGTGAGAGTATCTATACTCTGAATATCAAATCCAGTGAAAAGAAGTCTCTATGTTATTTATAACTTCGAACGACTTCAACCTCGCTCATCAAATTAATTTCCTCCCATTATAATTATCTTTCATTCTTGTTATCTCATATTCAAGAATTTGAATTAAAATCACTGATTTTGACCTTATCTCCGGATTGAGAATGTAACTTCCTTTGGATTCGGTAGACATTCAGTGAGAATCATGTGTATCTTAATGAATTTCGTGACACGAAGTTTAGACTCAAGTACAAAAAAAAACGGCCATCTTGGAATGTTAACAATTTTTCATCTAGGAAACTCAAACTATTCTGTATGCGAGCGTTCATTCCGTAAACACTTTTTCTCAATTCAGTTTTTGCTTCACAATATTATGGAAAAATCAACAACTGAATGTTACTATTCGAAAATGTTCATTCCACGTTTGTTTGAAAATGTTTGACAATGTTTCATGGTGAATCCTACTAGTTCATACTTCCATTATCTAATATTATTCCAGTATTATTTGAAATCTATGAAAGGACAAATAAAATTTAAATGAAGGGCTGAAATATCAATTATATTGAGCAATAAAACATGAAATGAAATTGCAATAAAACTGATGAAAAGTCAAAATGAATGACCACAGAGTGAATATAAATGAAAATGAAAATGAACAAAAAACTGAGCAATTGGAAAAAATTCAAAAATTGTGAAAGATTCCAAATCAAGTTACTTAATGACGTTTTCATTATCAGTATCCACAATCGTCTTCGGGTGATGACTGGACTATTTCTCCGAGAGATAACTATTGAAAGGTCATTCGAACGCTTTCACTCACCTCCACTTTCCTCTTTTTACTTCATCGGTTCAGCATGAGTTGACCGGTATTTTTTCGCTTGATTACAGGTTTCCAGATGTTTCGTATTTCTACGATAGCTGGGCTGAATGCGTCGTTGGACAACATATATGCACTTCCTTTGAACTTCCTCTTGAACCAATGTTCTTCCCTGTTGGTGATCTCAGCTGGGTCCTTAATGGACTCATCAACATAAGATCAAGTGGTCCTCAGCTGAGATCATTCACAGCGTAAGTTCAAAGAAGCTGCATATATGAATATGAGATGCAGAAAATAATTTTTTTTATGATTTTTATCCGTTTGTTACAACCGGTTTCGGTTTTTCAAACCATTTTCTTCATTTCAGGTACCTATTACAGATACCAAAAGCAAATTGACTATCATTGTATATTCAGGAATGTGTTTGTCAAAATATATCAGCTTACTTGGAAATGGTTCAACTAATCGAAATCGGTCGTAACAAACTAAAATTTTGTAGGAATTACAAAAGTAATTTTCTTTTTCCTATATTCAATAGAAATTTCTAAGAAAGAAATGGGTTACCAATCGTACAAGTGAGATGCATATATGTTGTCCAACGACGCTTTCACCTAAACTAGGCTGGAGATACGCAACATGGATCCTGGAACATGGAAACCTGTAATCAAGCAAAAATACTGTCACCTATGAAGCGGAGAGAATAAAGAGGGGATAGGTGAAAGCGTTTGAATGACCTATGAATAGTCATTTTTCGGAGAAATGATCCAGTCATCACCCGAAGACTGTTGTGGATACTAACAATCGAAACGTGGTGAAATACCTCTGTTTGTAATATTTCTCAATTTCATTCATTTCTTTTTCAAATGGGTAATCTTTCGCTCATTTTCATTTTTATTTATTTTCACTTTGTGGTCATTTTCTCCTTTCATCTTGATTTTTTATTGTGTAATGATTTCATTTCACGTTCCATTGCTCAATATAATAGATATTTCATCTATTAATTTTGATTTTATTGGTCCATTCATTGAGTTCAAATTATATTAGAATCATATCAGACAATGGAAGTCCGAACTAGTAAAATTCACCATGTCATTCCATCCCTTATCCGGGAAGCATGCTTGATCATTGCATATGATGGATAAGTAGAGAAAATCTAATAATCAATTCAACTATTGTGATATTGTATATGGGCCATGTTTAGATGGCATGGATAGTCAGCGTATCCAGAAAATCCAGAACTGCTGTTTGATACTTATTTTTGGCATAAAAAGTAATATAAATTTGAAACGAATTATAATATCGAAGTTAATTTAGGAAACAAACCAAGCTTGCATATAGGATGGTTTCGAACTTGTGTTATGCTCATAGAGAAGTGAAATAACATGCTCCAGGAGTACTCCTATATTGAACGTGGAATGACTCATAGATAGGAAGCTACTGTCCCAGTTGTAGGAGTCCCGATAACCCCATTGGTTTATTCCCCATTCTTTATTCAAAATTTGTTAACATTTCAAGGTAAACCTTCGTGTAATATAAAGATGAGCAAACTACTTTTCATCTTCGGAGGTATAGGATATTTGGTGGATAGTATGGAGAATCGTTTCTCATGCCTCTATAGGAAATGGAAAGAGAGCGATACCAATTATATCATGATCAATTTGTGATCTTCATTCCCTCATTCAAAATCGTTACTTGGGGAATTGATCTGTTATAATCGATACATTTTCATGGTGTGAATAGAAATTAATGATGCAGTCAAAACGAGATTGAATACTGAATGCATTTTTAGGTGTATATATTGTACAAATATTCAATATTGTAATACCGAAACTTTTCGAATCGTTCAATTTTCTTTTAATAGTTATGATTCTGTCAAAATTTAATTTTTGTAGTGTTTCAAATAAAAATATTGAATTGAGCCACTAGTATTCATTTCAAGTTATTCTATCTTATTTTCCAGGTTGACTATCACTTATGAGTTTCCCATTCTGGCTCCCAAATCAGAAGATATTGGAGTTTGTAACGTAGTCGGGGCTACTTTGAATGCCCAGGCTAGTCAGTAGAGAACGGTGTGAGTTCCTTGGACAACTTTGCTAGTTTCTGATTTTTAATGTGTCAAGAAAGTAAAAATATGAATGTTAAATATTTGATTGGCTGAGCGCCAGCATTTTTTTATTTTATGATGGAAAAAAAAAATACAAAATACAATTACGAAGATAGTAATGAAAACTTTTTTCTGTGATCAGGTGAGCAAGAAAATCATATATTCACAAAAATTAATACATATATTTACAAAAACAATACAAAGATTGACCCTGTTTACTCCATCATGTCTCCTAGCAGAGACGTTGTTAAAGGTTGTTATTTCTGATTTTTAATGTGTCAAGAAAGTAAAAATATGAATGTTAAATATTTGATTGGCTGAGCGCCAGCATGTTTTTATTTTATGATGGAAAAAAATACAAAATACAATTACGAAGATAGTAATGAAAACTTCCTTCTGTGATCAGGTGAGCAAGAAAATCATATATTCACAAAAATTAATACATATATTTACAAGAACAATACAAAGATTGACCCTGTTAATATGATGGTTTCACCTGTTTACAGCAGAGACGTTGTTAAAGGTTGTTGCTCCCTAGTTGAGTTCAGTTGATTCAGTTGGAACTGAACACTTCCTTGAAAGGCAGGGTTGCTCACATGAGAATGGTTATGAAACAAGATTCTAGAGATATAAATGTTTTGCACTTCACTGATTATAATTATGATAACAGGTGTAAAATGTAAAATGGTTTCACATAAATATTCATTCATAGATACATTGAATAATATTCGCAACAATTACTCTCAGTTATACTACTCTTGTGTTGATGCATCTACAAAGATATAGATAATGAGGAAAGATTGGTTATATCTCGATCTATGAACCGGAGATTTGTTCAACCAAGAGACATGCTCGGATCTCAATTCAGGGGCAGAGAGGAGCTTTCCGAACGATGAAGCAAAAACTTGGATTGTGACTCACAGTTTTTTTTATTTTTACCCACTGTAATCAGCAATCGGATAGAAATCCCAGGACTTCTCGTCAAAATCGCCAGTAACCCCTCACACTAATTTCAGGGATTTTCCACACCTGGAAGGAGGGGCACCTTTTCTCAGCAGAAAATCTCGGGACTTTAATTCTTGCATTCGAGGAAACCCCAATTCATCAACGAATGTAAAATAGATAGCTTGGGTTTGAATTCACAGTGATCACCATGAAATATTCAGATTTTTCAAAATCAGCATCATTACTTTCACAT
>NW_019294392.1:0-25335 GCF_000500325.1 Leptinotarsa decemlineata
ATCTTATTTTGTTAATAACAATTGCAATTTGTCACCTGCACCAAAATCCTCCAAAATCATTTTTCTAGAAGTGATTCCGAATCGAATGAGCTATCGCTCATATTTTTAGGGACTTTATCTCTATTTTTCATGTTTTTGAACGTTGTCTTCGTTCTGCTTCTTGCAATCGGCTCATAACTTCAAGATAGTACTCCTTATTGACCGTACGACTATGTGGCAGGAACTCCTGATGCACTACGACACGGTAATTGAAGAAAACAGTAAGCAAAAACTTGACAATTGATCGAATTTGGTGTGCTTTTTGTAGACTTGGCTCTTCTGGGATGGACATTGATTTCGATTTCATAACCAGTTACCAATGATTCGTCACCAGTTATGATCCTTTTAAACAAATCTGAATCGCTGTTGACGTTATTCAACAATTCACGAGCGATGCTCATACGACCGATTTTTATGGTCAAAATTCAGTTATTTTGGAACGAACTTCGCTGTCACACACCCAAAATTTCCCGAAATATAACATGGCATGAGCCAACCGATATGCCGACATCCTCAGCAACTTCTCTAATAGTAAGTAGATGATTTCCCATAACAATTTTCTTCACTTTCTCAACATTTTCATCGGTTGTTGATGTGGTGGGTCGTCCAGGGCGAGCGTCGTCATTCACATCTTTTCGTTCTACTGTGGAAAGCTTGAACCACTTGTGAACAGTTTTCGCTGACTCAGAGTACAATCATCGTATGCCACTGTAAACATTTCGAGTGTTTTTCAGCACTCAATTCCATTCATTGCAAAGCTGAACAATTTTAGCAAGCGTTCTATTTGATAGTTGCAAGAAAAACCCTTTTCGTTTAATCAGAATTCAACGCATTTCGTGGAATAACTGAAGGAAATTGAAGTCACACGATGAGAGACCATCTCATCAGTTCAGATGTAGAAAAGAAGACCTCGAAAACGAGATTAGAACAAGATTTCCAAGATTAATGGAAGGATGTGTTTACAATTGCTACTTTTTCCTGAAGGATGAGTTCTTCATACAAAATGGTGTATTGCCAATGGAATTAACACTATCACCGATCGTAGCTGAAATTTAAATGGAACTGTAACAATTGCCCTCTTTAGAGGTGAAAGTGCCATGTGACCACAGAAAATTAACTCATTCGCGAAAACATATTCATTATATGTACCCTTAGAACTAGATGAATTTCTGCAACACCCCAACAGCATGAAATTCGTAAAATTCACCAATCAGAGAAGAATTGTTGTCTTTAGAAATGAAAGTACCATGTGACCACAGAAAATTAACTCACTCGCAACAACAAATTCCTAGTATAGGGACTCGGAGCTAGATGACTTTCTGCAACGTCCTAACTGCATGATATTCATAAAATTCATCAATCCAGAGGAAAAATAACGTTGTCATAGTTGAAAGTGCCATGTGACTACAGAAAATTAACTCATTCGCAACAACATATTCATAAAATAGAGACTCGGAACTAGATGACTTTCTACAACATCCTAACAGCATGATATTCATAAATTTCACCAATCCAGAGGAAAATTACCGTCTTTAGAGGTGATAGTGCCATGTGACCACAGAAAATTTACTCATTCGCAACAATATGTCAAGAATGAATCTAATAACCAAAAACCTACTAGAGCTATATATGTTCTAGATTTATAACCGTTATAGGACACGAATTGTTTCCTACATGTCAGAAAGGATTGCATCAGCTGACAGGCAGTATTCGAAAAACCGAAACCCATTAGTTTATTGACACCATGATCAATTTTATCAAATGCTTTAGAGAAATTCGTGTATATAACATTAACTTGGCCATTGTTATCAAATGAATCTAACAGTAAAACGATTAGTTCTACAGATCTTGTTTACTGAATCGATCGTTTACTGAACCAGTGGATTTAAACTTGTCCACCACATTGCGAATAGTTCTCTTGGTAGTACGATTATGGCGACCGTAAAATGGGCGAAGCGCGCGGTACGTTGCCCGAACAGAACACCCATTTTGATAAAACAATTTTTTTCTTATCAGTCAGTGGGCAGTAAACAATTCTAAAGGAATTAACTTCAAACGTTCAAACCAGTCTCGAATATACCTACACAGTGGGTTCAATGGACTGACGCCTGTCAGAAAACAACTACTTTCTTGGCTGATACCACGAAGGGCGTTGGATTATATCCGACAGGCGCCAGTGCAGGATTCTTCAGAGAATTTTTTTCCTGCATTAGCAATTGGCAACACAACTGAAAGAGTCGACCTTCAATTTTGGAACGGGCACACTTGCAGACCGGTTTCGGGCTCATTAGCCACTTATCAGTGCAAGATAGTGTCCATCATCGACCTAGAGTCAATGATATTCCATAATTGAAAATCGGAATTCTTTCAGAGTATTTCATTCCTCTTCCCAAGTTGGAGCGAACAACAAAATGTCACTCCATCTAGTGGACGAGGTACTAACCAACTGCATATCCGTAATTTGCCCGATTCCTCTGAATAAGGAAGAAAAACTTTAGCCAGTCTCGAATATACCTACACAGTAGGTTGAATGGACTGACTCCTATCAGAAAACAACTACTCCCCTGGCTAATACCACGAAGGGAGTTGTATTATATACGACAGGCGTCAGTGCAGAAATTTTTTTCTGCATATGCAATTGACAATACAACTGAAAGAGTCGACCTTCAATTTTGGAACGGTCACACTTGCAGACGGGTTTCGGGCTCATTAACCACTCATCAGTGCAAGATAGTGGCCATCATCGACCTAAAGTCAATGATATTCCATAAATGAAAATCGGGATTCTTTCAGAGTATTTCATTCCTCTTCCCAAGTTGGAGCGAACAACAAAAATGTCACTCCATCTAGTGGACGACGTACTAATCAACTAGATATCCGAAATTTGCCCGATTCCTCTGAATAAGGAAGAAAAATTTTCTTATTAGTCAGTGGGCGTCAGTCCTCTCAACCTACTGTGTAGATTTATTCGAGACTGGCTTGAACGTTTAAAGTTCATTTCTTTAGAAAACAATTTTTATCATTTGGACATGTTGTTGAACGATCCATGGTGATTTGGCAAAACGGAAGTCCCTGTTGGAAATTACTTCTTTGCATGATCTTCACATCATTGTGAAGATTTCATTTTGGAACCAATTGCTTTCTTCCTTTCTTGGAAGATTTCCATATTTTAACATGAAAATGAAGAAGCAGTGTGCTAAAACCTTTCTTTCCCAAAAATTTATCAGTCCTAAAAATATATGAAACTGCTGTCTGTCCCAGCACTGTATATTTTTGAATGTGTAGTTTTTATTAGAAAAAATCTTACAACTCTCACAACTCATGGATTCTCTCACAATTTTCATATACGTCATGCTGATCAATTGAGAATACCCCTCCACAGGACAGCAAAATTCCAAAAATCACCCCTATATAATGGGATCATCCTGTATAATAATCTGCCAACTTCGATTGAAACTCTGAAATCTGAAAATGTATTCTATAACCGTGTTAAATCCTTGCTCATTGAAAAGTGTTACTATAGTCGCCAGGAATACCCAGACGATAATTTAATGTAGTTATTTTCAGAATAAGTCTAATGTGAATGTCATAAATGTTATTTATTAAAAGTTGACTAAACTTATGAATATTTCCAAGATCAGTGCATCCCCAGAGATTAATTTGATCCGCCCCCGCACAGACGATTATTTCAGACACGGCCACGTTATATTTTTCAGGATCAATGAAAGAAGCCATTAATAATTGGGTGTTCTCCAAAGTTCTCCAGACAGCTCACAGTTTCCCTTGAAGTTTATTTTAGAAAGAATCCACCCCACTCTGGCTGAAGCACACGTTGACATGTTATTTTACACGTTCTAAATTGGGCGGAAATTCCTTGCTCTGCGACGGAATTTAAGACGCTTAAGATCCGAATAAATACTGAATCGTTGTTAATGACACTTTCAGACAAGAGATACATTGTTTCTGGTGGCAGTGGAAAGATTTTAAATATTTATAAGTGGTGCATATTATTCAGTCTAGTATTATTTTGTCACTGGAAGAGTTTTTTTCAGTAATTTTTTTCCTCTACCGGAAATTTCTATGAATGAAGTCGTGTAATAGGTGATGTGACAATTATCACAAATCTCTCTTATTGTAAAAATAGACGAAGGGATTTATCTCCTTCTACGAAAAGTACATTTGAAGCCAGATTTACTTTCTTGTTGGCAAACCCATAATCGTCTCTTATATCGGGTTTATGCAACACATTTCTAAGATTTTGGACTAAGAGTTCGATCATAAAAAATCAAAGAACGCGTTTATTTATTCAATACATCGAGCAGGCCCAAAACCCATTTACAGGTGTATACAATTAGAAATATAATAATTATACATATAGTAAGATCAATTTTGAATAAAACAAAGAATCTCTTTTTTGAATTGTTTGAACGTTAGAAAAAATAAATCTACACTTCTAGATATTGTAGTTATGGGCGAATGAAAATGATGCAGTGTATTGGAAAGCGGGATATGAAGTCTGCTACAGAAGCTAGATGAAATACGCGATACGCTGAATAGCATTTGAGACAATAGAGGCAGGCAATCTATCTGTCCATGTATTATTTTATATGCAAAACACATCTCGGCTTTGCCTGCATTTTTTTAAAGATATTATTTTGAACTTGTCCAATAATGAGTCATAGCTATAACCCCTCTCGGGATAAGCACCATGTTTTTTGAAATATGCATATTTCAAAAAATGTTTTGAACATTTCCTAAACTAGGTATATGTTTCATATGGGACGGATTAAAAACGACACTGCAGTACTCTAATTTACTCGTGATCAGTGTTAAGTAAACTGTTTTTAAAGAATGAAACGTCTTAAATTCCTTGCAGTTACGTCTCAAGAAACCCAGACTTCTCATTGAAGTTGATATTACATTCTAAAAATGATTGGAAAACGTGAGTTTTTGATCAAACAAAACCCTCAGATCGTTTGATTCCGAGATTCGCGTTAAAGTTTCACCATCTAGTACATAGTTGAATGTTACCGGTAATATTTTACGTGTGAATGTAATTATTTTACATTTATTTGTGGTTAACTTCAATTTATTGCGGATACACCAATTAGTCAAAGAATTTATGTTCTCCTGCAATGTGAAACAGTCCGCTTCATCTTGGATTTCACGATATATCTTCAAGTCATCTGCAAATAGCAATTTATGATAAGTGATATCATGAGCAATGTCATTTATAAATGGTATGAATAAGAACGGTCCAAGATTAGACCCTTGTGGGACACCCGAACTCGCTACAAAGCAGGAGGATTTTATACCATCACATTCAACATAACTACGTCGGTCTGATAAATATGATTTCAGGAGCAACTGAATATTAGATGATATGGCAAAATTTCACAGTTTCTTTAGTAGCTGTTGATGTGACACTCGATCAGACGCCTTGCTGAAGTCCGTGTAGATGACGTTAACTTAACGCTTATTATCAAGTACATCAGAGACAAATTGAGTGAAAACACAGAGATTAGTTTCAGTACTTCGAGCCTTGATAAAGCCATGTTGAAAAATTGACAGCGAAGAACGAAAATGGTTATAAATCATGTCTGATAGTATAATTTCCGATATTTTGGAAAAAACTGATATTAATGGCATTGGCCTGTAATTTTCAACATTTGTTACCTTTCCAAATTTGAATACAGGGCAAACTTTTGACAATTTCCATATTTTAGGGAAATGGCGATTTTTTATAATGGAGTTATATATAGTCTCTAGCGGCACCGAAATGCTACTTATTAATGATTTAACTTTNATTCTTAGAGCCTGAGATGCTATGTAATCCAAATGAGGTTTGAACGAGAGTGTGGAGTTATAGTATATACCTAAATCTTTGACAGTCTCTACCCTGGATAATTCAATACCATTCATTAAGTATGTTGCACGACACATGCAGATTCGGTTGAACACATCTCTAAATTCAATAGCCTGTCATTAATGTTTTTGCTTGTATTCCGTTGTGCTAAATCACCGAAGTCCAAAAAATCAATAAATCGCCGGATAGACTTCTTGTAGCTCAGATAGATTAAAAACCTCAATAATAAAAAAAAAATCTCTTCAAGACAGTTTTCCACTAATCCAAAGAATCCATTGTAGTCTTCAATTGTTGTTTCAGGAGGAATATAAACTGCAGCAATATATATTGGTTTCATATTTTCCGTGGATACTTTGACACAGAGAAAATCTATTGTGTGAATAGGACAAGTGAGTTCATATAATTCTGATTTGAATAATATATTGTTCATAGCTACTAATACAGTAACACAATACACAAATACAATAACTTGGCTAAGACTAAGAACTAAAAACTATGCCTAGAAAAAAAATGGTTTAGACTTTCACGGCTGAGGTTTTCAGTATCATTGCTTTTCGAGTTTGAAAGTCGTGGATTTTTGGAATTTCTTCCTGACGTTTCGCTAGCGCGAGTGGCTAGCTTCTTCAGAGGTTTAACCATCATGGCTTGCTGTCCGATGACTACCTTTTAGGCTTCGTAAAGCGTATTTATGCCTTGTCACGTAATCCGTTGTATTTGTACCTGTATTTGTACCTGTACTCGTACCTGCTCTTGTACCTGTAGTCGTACCTGCACTTGAACCTGGAACATTAATAATCTCGCTGCCTGTTGTCCTGTTCCTTATTCTCGAATTCCTTAAAATGGGATTCCATATTCGATTGAGGTTCACCGCTTCTTCTTTTCTGTTGAAATTATCCGTGTGTTTGTGGATCTCTATTGCCTTCCATACCAGTCGTCTATGGTATCCCTGGTTGAGGGGCAATTAGTTCTGTGTTTTCAAACAAAATTCTGTGGTCTCCTTCACTAAGTGCGTGTTCTGCCACAGCTGGCTTGTCCGTTTGGCCTAGTCTGCAGTTCCTTTTATGCTCTACAAGTATTGTTTCCATGGATCGTTTGGTGGTTCCGATATATACCTTTCCACACGTGCACCGTATGCGATAGACCCCTGCTGCTGATAATGGGTCGCTTTTGTCTTTAGCCGACCTGAGGCTTTGTTGTATCTTCCTCGTAGGTTTGAAGACTGTTTCGATGTCGTGTTTGCCCAATAGTTTTCCAATTATGTCCGTGACCCTAGGGATAAACGGTAGATATTCGCGTGCAACAATCTGATCCTTTTTCGCTTTCTGAACCGTGGTGCCCTTCGGTTTCATGGCTTTTCTGGTCTCAGAGGTACTGTATCCATTCGATCTCAAGGTCACTTCAAGGTATTTCAGTTTCCTCTCCAGATGTTCTGGTTCACATATTCTCCGAGCCCGACTGG
Organism: Leptinotarsa decemlineata; assembly: GCF_000500325.1. Lineage (NCBI taxonomy): Eukaryota > Metazoa > Arthropoda > Insecta > Coleoptera > Chrysomelidae > Leptinotarsa > Leptinotarsa decemlineata. The sequence goes on from NW_019294392.1 coordinate 7,365, forward strand.
TACGGAAGGCAATAGAGATCCACAAACACACGGAGAATTTCAACAGAAAAGAAGAAGCGGGGAACCTCAATCGAATGTGGAAGCTAGCCACTCGCGCCAGCGAAACGTCAGGAAGAAATTCCAAAAATCCACGGCTTTCAAACTCAAAAAGCAATGACACTGAATCTATTAATCCTGTTTATATTTATTCCTTCACGGAATAGTATTATCTCATACCCATTGCATACCTTGTCTTGGTGAATAATTTTTTTATTTTTATCATTTCGAATAGATGTTTCCAAATAATTTTTTTTCGTGTAATTCAATGGTCATGTAATCGTTTCGAGATGGCTTCCAGTTTGTAACTTGAAAAAACTTTCGTGCATGAACTACAGAACTTTGTGAAGAGTTAATTTTGAAACTAATTGATTTTTTGCCTTTCTTTCGAAGTTTCCACATGGTTTGTCTAGGATTCAACTAAATTGTTTATGACTTTTCAAACTGTATGTTTTCGCGAATTCATGTCATTCAATTCACGAAGTTTTCTAGGTAGGATTTCGGAATATTTAACACTGAGCGATGATAATTATCGAGGTGTGCTGATTAATGAAGGAAGTATCATATTTAATAACAATTTAATATCAATCATTTTTAATTGGAATCGTGTTGGGTATGAGTACAATGTTTCTTACGTTCACTTAACGTTTGATGTTAAAAAGTATAATTATCAATAATTTACTCCGTTCTTAACAGTTGCTGAAAGTATTTGGGGCGTAAAATAAACGACCGTTTTAAACATTGTAAGGAAAAGCAACACGTAGCAGCGTTAGTATGCGAAACAATTCCAGAATGTTTTTGTTTTTCATCTTGTAGAGGAATGTGCAAGATTTTCAACCGCAGGGTAGTAGTCATTATTTCTTCAAATCCTATTTTTCTGATATTATGAAAAAGGCCTGTGTTCATATTGAGACACAAACAAAAAACTTTTTTGTTGTTGAACATATTTGATATTTGAAAAAAAGGATCTTCTTATATTCCTGTGAGTCATCTGATTACCAAAAAAATAAACATTTTCTCTAAACATCTGCATTTTCACCACTTGTCATTTGTATCGACATCTAAAGTTTAGCTGTCATTGTCTTCATTGAATTTTGTGTTTCATGAATATGTGGGCTGTTCAAAAAATAAGGTGAATGTTGTAATTTCGAGGGCTACACATTCGAATAGCGATTTTTTTATGTTGGTACAGCTTCAGCTGTTCAGCATGTTTCGTTTGTTGGTCAGAGGAATAAAAGTCAGAAGTGTTTTGCTGTCGAAAAAATCGATCAACGAATGTGCATAAAATTTTTTATAAAAATGGAATTGAGTGTTCAAAAACACGTGAAATATTGACAGTGGCATACGGTGATTGTACTCTGAGTCAGAAAGAAGTAACGGCGATAACCATCCCCGCATTCCCCGATTTCTATTCGTCACCGTACCATGACTTCAAATTAAATCTAATGACTCTCCAGCCAATCATAAAACTCGATTAGTAAAAATTATCCAATACCAACCGCTAATTCTTCAGTCCACATGAAATAGTTCGCAGCCGGCTCATTTCCATGTATTGGTTTTTTGGCCTTTGATAGTGCCGTCAACTTTAAGTGTGCACAATATCGTTTACTTCGACTATACAAGCTTTTCACAGAAGTTTGAAGCTCGAAGCTCGCTCGTTAACGCATATCGGTTGGCCCATGCTATGCAATTTTTTCGGAAATGTTGCGTGTCGCAGCGAATGTCGTTTCAAAATTGCTGAATTTTGACCAGAAAAAACCGTCCCATTAGCATCCCTCAGAAATTGTTGAATGGACCTCAACGACGATCCAGATTTGCTTAAAAGGGTTATAGTTGTGACGAATCATGGGTATATGGTTATGACATCGAAACCACAGTCCAATCGTCCCAATGGAGAGCCCAGGAGATCCAAGACCAAAAAATCGCCAAGTTCGATCAAACGACAAGGTTTTGCTCATTGTTTTCTTGCAAGAAGCAATACAATAGGAATGTCCGGTATTGTGGAAAAACAAATCACGGCTTTCACATCACGATAATGCACATGCTCACTCATCATTACTTGTTTTTTTCGGCCGAAAACAACATCGCGATCATACCTCGGCCACGGTATTCACCAGATTTGATCTTCTCGACTTCTTTCTGTTCCCAAGATTGAAGAGACCCATGAAAGGACGGCGTTTTTAGACGATTAAGGAGATAAAAACGCTGAGAGAGTGTATTATATCTGAAAGAAGCTACTTTGAAAGAGACAAAATAGAAATTGATGAATGAAAATTGTTCGAGAAAATGAAAATTCTCTTATTTCTTGAGCAGAGTAGTAAACTGACCATATATCACGGATTAATGGTGTAGGTAATTCTCAAGTATTTTATTTTGATCGAGATTTCTAGAGACAACCATAAAATATAGTTTATTTGAATTTGGTGCTTCAGTCATTCAAGCAGTTCGAAAGTTAGGAAGAACACATATTTTTATTACTCATTTCTTGGAACTTTAGTTTTCTTGGTAATAATCAATACTTTTCGTCTACCCCCTCCCCGTAACTCGCAAATGAAAGTAATATTCGAATGACACATTATTTGAAAGCCCTTTCTATTCTGTATCCAATCCTGTAATATTCTTGACATTACACCGATGAATAATGATATAAGCAATGGTATGGTATAAGCAATAGTATAAACCAGCTAATTTCCTTATAATTTAAAAAAATCAGGTTTTCAGTTCAAACAGGAAATAAACGAAAAAACTAAACTGGCAGTCACTATTTTATAATAATTTTTACATATTTTACAATAATTTTGACATAAACATATACAACAAGGTGCATGAAAACCCCATGAATATTGATTTGCTTCTTCAGCTACAAAACCGCGACACGTGTTTCTCTATAATATACGATAGCATCTTGGATGCTATCTTATAGGCTGAAGAAACTATTGTATAGTAGTATACTTTAAGGCAAAAATCTGAAAATGAAGTGCTACAATTACAAATACGTTATGAAGGATTTTCATCTAACATTGGAAAATTCCATCGCACAACACTGCTTTTGGAGGGTTTTAAGAATGTTTTTGTAGTACTTGTGCAAGTATTCTTGTTCTTGTTAGGCAAGTACAAAATTATGTATTTCACTTAACTGTGGTTATGAAACGATAATTCATGAATGGGTACCATTTTTTCAAAAATATAATTGTAAACAATAATAAAATAGCATAAAAAAGATTGGTGAATTAAAATAAAAATTTAAAAGATATATAATTTATTTGTCCTGCCATCTTGTGACTGGTAGCTCAAGTTAGTACATTTCTCTCATTCATCAAAATGGTAGAGTTCTTCTAATGATGCTTCCCAACGTGCCAATCTGTTGATGGTTTATACAAATATGTACAGATGGAGCTGCATATATGTAGGGAAAAGGTAGGAATATTAAAGCATTGTCTATAGATAATGATTAAAGATTTCAGCTAAAGTTCAGTGATCCAAATTTCGAAAGCAGCGTTCTTAGGAGAAAATCATAAAAATAGCTTCCTCATCGGATCCAAATGTTTTTGACATGCTGAATCCGAATTTCAACTGTGTGCCCTCACCAGGCATCACGTCGGATTCACATTGAAAAATCGCAAAAAATCCTAAATTTGTTTACGGTGAAATGTGAACACTTTTTGAAGAAATCCGTCCTATACTGAGGATCCTACTGAAGTGGATGAAATTTCCTACAAAATGCATATATCAACGTAGAAATTCGGATAATATTTGACCCCGCAAGAGCGCGCTGAAGAAAAGCCATTTTGTGACACTTGGCGGAAAACAAGAAAAACGCTATTCATACTTTTTGATGGTTGCTTTATAATGGTTATAGAATGAAACATACTGTTATTTTTACAAATATTGAATTGTAATAGTAAAACTGAGATGGCAGACTATCGATATCCGCTCTATTATGTTCTTCTAGTTTTCTATTTCTTTTTGTTTAGCATACGTACTATAGTAATAACACAACCGACCCCTTTGGAATAGGGGTCAGAGGCAAGGACAGATGACAACCGCAATGGCACTAGACGCTTTGAGTGGATGCATGACCTAACCTTAGGGATTATGTATCTCCCCCGGGGTTGAGTGCCCTGAGATAGAATCTTTTCCACACGGTTACTGTGTGCAGAAGCTAGAATCTCGTCTATCTACCCCCACTCATTCCTGAGTGGACCTCAACCTACTGATGGGCACTTCTGCAAGATTGACATCTGACCTCCTGCGGTCGAAAGTCAGCCATTAGGTGCTTTTACTTTCGTAATGTGTTAGTTTTGTTTATCGTGAATTTACTGAATGTAATGTCTGCATGGGGATGGGGGTTCCTATATATCTCCTCCCCAGCTTGCTATAACGAAGTGGTGAAGGTGATAGTTCTACCACCCGTTGACGTAGCTGAGAGAAGACTCGCATCATGCCATCAGTGGAGACAATCGAAACCCACAGGGTGTTCTACCAAATTATATCCCTGGCTCTTTCAGATGTGGAAGTTCGTGATGTCCTTACGGAAGAGGCTGACATCTGTCAGATCAAAACACCTCGGGAGGACGGAATCTCGGCCTTCCATTCCCAATGATTGATCGGCGGCTACACAAAATGGAGGCTAAGATCAAGTTGGCGGGAAAATACGCGTTTCATATCCGATATTTGATGGATTACAGGGCTGCGAACAGTGCCTGCAGTGCGGCAAATGGCCGCCAAATTGCGACATATTTGTCACACTTTGTTAGGCGAGCGAGAAGCATTGCTAGAAACCTTAAGTTCCGTGAGAAACCGTCTCTGCTTCTTGTCGATATTCGGCCGGTTGGTGATCAGGTGGAATTTTTCTGAAAATATATTTATGAACAGCTGCAGCCACTCAACTTAGACACTCCTGCCCTAGTGCAGTTCGAAGCTACCAGCAGAGAGCTTCAACAACCCGTGGATTCCAAGAACTTTACTGCTCTGGAACCAGATGAGCTGAACACTTATTGGTGGAAAAAACTACCGAGCACCCACCGCCATCCATCCAAAGTTTTCAATTCATATCTGGACAGAGAGCAGCCGATTCTGATTGGTCGAGGGACGAATCGTTTTAATCCCCAAAAGCGGAGATTTGTCGATTCCCACGTAGTACATATCCGAGATCGGATATGTACTACGTGTTCTTTGAAACTAGTCTAAATAGCTCGCTCAGTCTGGCCAATGCATTTTTTTGTCACAGACCTCACATATTTCATCTCATATATCCCCGACTTTTCATTTTTCAACGTCTTGTCTTTAGGAATACCTTAACATTTCTTGGAGCGAGCAAGAATTTTGAAAGCTAATTTTACGTTCAACTTAATGTATCTTGGTTCATACGGAAGGACAAAATGAACCTTGAATTGATGTCTTTTCGAAAAGTCGAAGATTTAAAAAAAATCTCTCTGAACTTACGTTTCATAATTAACGTATCATCTACTATATTTGAAGGATGCCCGTTGCTCTCAGCTATGTGTCTGATATAATTTTCCACAATATAATTTCTTTCTTCAATCAATGGTGATGTAACAAGTCTCTGGAGAAGAAAGTTGAGTCCTTCAATTTTGTGTTGTGGCCAATGGTGTGGACTATCAGGAATATATCCAAAAGTACTGTCCTGTAGACATTAAATTCTAGACCCTGGTTACTTCTAATCACTAAGTCATCCAAGAATGGCAGCTTCTCTTTGTTTCCAATTCCATATGTGTGCTTGGTGTTTGGCAATCCGTTGTAAAACATCGGAACAAAGTCTTCTACCTTAGATTTCTTTGTGTCGAAAATCGCAAATATATCAGATCCATATAGGATCCAAGTCCGTAGAGAGTAATTTAACTCCTCTTTTGCTTCCGATTCAAATCTGCTCATGATTAGCTATGAAGGTGGGAAATGGGTTTTCTATTGCTGTACCTTTGTGTTGTCTGTAGAAATAGTTGTTGAATTAGAAAGAATTATGTTCCTTGCAGATTTTTGTTGGTTGTATGTGATCTCCGTTTACTTCTCCACTGAGACCATAGACTCTCAGAATATCCCTGAAATATTCAGAAGTTTCTGATATAGGGATACTTGGAAACAACGAGGATACATCAAATAATTATAAAATCTCCCCATCTCGCAACTTTACATCTTTAATTATATCATGTGAATATGAGTAAATGAACTTATAGGGGAGACAATTGGTCGCACCGACTTGTCAGATAGACTGATTTTTCAATGGACCACATAGTTTAGGAAGTGAGGTATTAGAAACCTAAAGACTAGTATTCAAAGTCAGCGCGATCAAATTTTGACACTTCTTGGGTGCACTACTGAAACCACCTCAGTCAATTGATTCTTTGGTAGGCAATTTATTGTAGGGACCATTCTCAATCAAATTACCAAATTTCTCATAATAACGTAATTTGGCCAATATAACACAGCCTTTTTTGCTTCCAGATATAAAACATCGTTAATTCTCAATCATTCAATAACCATTCTTTCTTGTTTTTTTTCACCCAATATCATTGATGTGTGTCTGGAAGTAAAAGTGTGCCCTGTTAGGTATGAATTGAGACCAGTTTCAGAGTTGGGAAATAATGTATTTCATCTTTTGAAGACGCCAACTTGGTTGGTGAAACGCGCGTCTTGAAGGGTGTTGCAATTTTGTTTGAAGGTGATTGACAATGTTTCATGATAAATTTCACTAGTTCGGACTTCCATTGTCTACGATATAAAATGATTTGAAATCCATGAAACAACTAAAAAAGAAAATTTTCAGCTATTCATTTTTAATTCTTCTTTTTTAGTTGTTTCAGGGATTTCAAATCATTTTATATAGTAGACAATGGAAGTCCGAACTAGTGAAATTCAGGGTGTTGCAGTTCTGGTGTTCGGGACAATGTTTGTTTTGAACATTCACTTTATAGTCTTGAGATAAATTGTAGTAAATCTAACATAATGTTATTTCCTCCAAAAAACAATAAATCGTTTTCACAAGATATCAAAATTACTATTGATAATGGCCAATTAGCTCTTGTATAACTCACGAAAAACCTTGGTATGGAGATAGATTGTAATTAAAAATTTGAAAAACACATGAATAAACTTGATTAAAGATCGTATCTATCCCTAAAACATTATATATGGGCCCAAGCAATTTTTAACGACGGATATAAAACTACTTCTGTACGAGTCGTTAGTATAGGTTAGGTTCGGTCCAAAGTGGATGGGTCTCTTACACCCACCACCGCAACCCGCAAGGGTTAATTGTGGCTCACACCTATTCGCACTCGACAAAATAAACCCAGCTTCTTAACGATGAAACCGATTAGTTTGTATGATGAGCGGTCTTTCAGGTCAGATGATAAGAGAACGGCTCTACCGAACTCTAAAAACCTGATTCGGTCCTCAGCGGGGCAGGCACATAGTATGTGCTCTGCTGTTTCATCATTTTCCAAACAGGTGCGACACACACTGTCTTTTGACAGTCCGACTCTTTGCATATGATGATTCAAATGACAGTGACCTGTGAGAAGGCCTGTTAGATATCGTAGTTCCTCCCTACTGTAGTCCAACAACGCCTTAGGAGTGAGCCAATCCTGGAAGATTCTTGTGAGGCACTGTTTGGAACTTTTGGTGTAGTAATGAATATTACTGGAGTTTTTTCCCAACACAAAATCGTTATTTTCAACACCTCGACATGTGTTTCAATCACCAAGTGATCATCTTCAAGAGGAAGATCAAACAGTTTAATGCACCGCTGTGGACTTTGGTATATATATGGATAGGTGACTGGTATAATATAATAGGTATATAATTCCATTTTCAATCTGATCTGATGATATTTATTAATCATAAATTATTCACATTCATATTCTTCAATTTCCAAAATACCATCTCAACCTCAAATAGATGATAGAATGTATTTCCGCAATTAAAAATGCTCTTGTAAACTATTGAGATGTTGGTTGCATATAGTGAAATACTCTCATGAATTCCAGAACCAATTCATCTGAAATGGCGCAAGCTACAAAGCAATGACATGAATGTTTGGTTGCATATATCGGTTTACAATTCAGGATGTTTTGGATTCAATAACTATATAAATGCTTTGAAAAAGATAGGGTGGAGCGGAACACATTATTCTAGTGATAAGTGTTAGGTGGGATTCTTTCCGTTTTACTTTATTCTTCAAAGCTAACTGTTTTAATTTTCATATTAGATTATATTATTTTCATTCTATAAACTTTCATTTAAAATCTGAGGTACATAATCCCCTCTTCTTTTGAATTGTGAACGGAAGGAGACATCAAGATCGGACAAATTCATGTCAGAACAGAATAATAGAAGCATCATTTTTACTACTTTTTGTCAAGAAATCCAATACTCTTGCATCATTCATAGCCGGGAGGACACTACCGCATTGTTTTTTCTCAAACGAAAACGGGAGGTCTTATGATATCTGATTCGATTGATAATTTTTTTCTATCCAACACTGTTTCACTTTTGAAAATCGGTTTAGCCATTCTTGAGTAATTAGCATGTTTTTCCTAGAGAATAACTAGATTGTTACTCATCCATAAATATAAAATTTATGGATGAGTTCGCTCTACCGATGTCATTTACATATATTAGGAATGATATTGGGCCCACTGCTGACCCTTGAGGAACACCTATACACTGATGCCAAGATAATCTGAATCACAAGTGGTCACTCTTTTCTCAGTTACCCCTGGAAGACTAACTTACTGGCGACGTGCGTGCAGATGAGCATTTATGGATTCCATCAACACCAATTTTAATTATTGTAGTTATTAGGGTGGTATGGTTGACGCAGTCGAAAGCCTTATGTTCACAGCTAGTACACATTTTATACAGATTTCAGTGGAATTTCTAATTATTATTTTTGAGTGAGAATTGGTCAAAAGTCGGAACTTAAATATCATTGCTTTCAAAAATGAAAAGTGTTGCTAAGCAACACATTCCGACATCAAGTACCGTAATGATTGATTTGTAGGACTCAAATGAGTTCAGTTTTTTCTTATGATGCACTGTTTGGAACCTTTGGTGTAGTAATGAATATTACTGGAGTTTTTTCCCAACACCAAATCGTTATTTTTAACACCTCGACACGTGTTTCGATTACCAAGTGATCATCTTCAAGAGGAAGATCCCTAAGTGATCGAAACACGTGTCGATGTGTTAAAATAACGGTTCGGTGTTGGGAAAAACTAATGGTTTCGATTCCTGCCAAATTTCTGTAAATTGCATCACTTGCATCACCGAATAAGACTCATTGCAAGCTGAATAAAACCTTTGAATTTTGATAATGTTCGACTCCAATCACATTTTCTTCAAAGTAACGCTTAATCAAATGCCCTTTCTTTATAGATCCAAATAGGGTTATTATTGTGTGAGGGAACCTAGAAGTTTAATTAGTGACATTATCGAAGGAAATAAATCAATGATTTTTTTGAATGTAATCTGGTTTGTACAAGTTATACTATGTACTATGTATTATATGTGTGCGCCTGAATATGTGCATAGGACGTCTAGGTGTGTAAGCAAATGTGTGAAATGTATATACCTATGATGAAAGTTACTTTTGGATTATTAGTTATTTATTCATTCATTTACATCACTGCATTATTCACAGTCACGACAATATCCAATCCAATTCAATCCAATTGATTTTAGTTTCAGCTGTTTTGAATTATTTTATATTTATCGTTATTTTCTTCTGTCATTTTTATTTTTAGGTTAGGTTAGGTAATTTTTGTTACAGTGAAATATATTTTAACATTTGTTGTTGCAATTCAATAAAGCATATTTTAAATCATCGTATGTAATAATTCATCGTATGTAATAATTTTAAAAAATTGATAATCCCAGCCAAGCATTGAAGTATAGTTCTAATATTGATTTATTTTCATTGTACACTTATTTAAAACCAGTTTTAATCTTCCTCTTTGAAGATGATCACTTGGTGATCGAAACACGTGTCGAGGTGTTAAAAATAACGATTTGTTGTTGGAAAAAACTCCAGTATTATTCAGTTTTTTCTTATTCAATAATTACAAAATTAAACTAATGAATTAATATTCAATAGCTCTTTTCTATATCAGTTGACAAAAACAACCATTCATGCTTTATTTCTAAGAACACGTTAAAACAAAAACAATAAGTCGTATGATTAGCAATAAACGAAATAATGAAAATGTAAACGAACGCGGATAATTCCCGTATGAAAAAGTTACTTATTCCTAAGCATGTTACTACAATTATCATTTCGAAAGCAGGTAGGTAGGTATACATACAATGGATACAGTGTGTAAAAGCCAAAAAAAATAAATCCATTATTTCGGTTACTGTACATATTTAAAAAAATCCCGAAACACGTCAAATGCAACAATTAAGATAAAATTGATTGAAATCATGAAATGTATTGCAAAACATAATGAAATGTAGAATACGAAAAAGAACTATAGATGTTAACGAAAAAAATGTTCATCACAAACGTCTTGGCAACATCCCAATCTCAAATGAAATAAATGTTTTCTAACATGATTTAACATATCAGGCGTGTCCGACCTAATCACAAGCGTTATTCGTTCTTTTAAGTTATTCAAATCTGAAAGTTTAGTTTTGTTCACATTGCTCTTTACATATTTCCATAAAAATAAATCTAATGATGAAAGATCAGGTGATCGCGCTGGCCATTCAATCGATCCTCGCCTCCCTATCCACCGATTAAGAAATGTTGTATCGAGGTATTACCGGAAATTAACTTGGTAATGTGGTGGTGCTCCATCCTGCTGAAACCATATCGTATTCATTGGAACTTGAGGGTTTCCTGTATCAGGATACAAATTTGCTAAACTTGGAATGTCATGATTTTGAAGTAGTGCCAAATAATTATCGTCATTCAAGCCCTCTATGAAAAAGGGACCAATGATATGGTTTCTTACAATTCCTACCCAAACATTAACCTTTTGAGGGTATTGCGTGTGATCTCTCATCCAGTGAGGATTTTTCGTTGACCAGTAGCGGCAATTTTGCCGATTAGCATGATCGTTGAGAGTCCTATCAAAAGTCCTATCAAAAACGTCTTCCATGAGCTCATAAGTAGGTATCATTTTATACGGCTGCATTTAATTTTCTTTTAATATGTTTATTATCGATGTATGGCTAACATTGAATGTACTGGATGCATGTCTACTCGATTGAGTGGGTTTTCCTCAAACTCAAACATAACATCTAATTTGAGTTTATCACTCTCCCCCACATGACCCAGCTCACCAAACTGCTTCTACATTTTGCTCATTGTTCCTTGAGCTATGGGCGGTAAATAAGTAAATTTCTCGTGAAATAGGCGAGCTACTTCCTCTTGTGTTCAGGTTTCATCTCCGTAACCAATAATTTGTAAAACTGTTATTTCATGCATTTCCGTTAATCTAACCATTTGTCAGACTTGAAGTTAACGAACTTTAAACTTGAATTGAAATACTGACAACTAATATTATAATATACAAAACAAGTTGACCAGGAGAAATTATTTACAGTTTTTGAAGAATACAATCTAAAAAGACCAATGCTATGGTTTTTGCTTACTTTCTTATTATCAATACCTCAACATGAAATAAGTTTTGAGTGTATTTTATCGAATTTCGGTAACCACATGATTTTAATTTATTTTATCTTAATTGTTGCAATACACTTGAAAGTGATACCATTTTTGATTAGAGAATGAACAGACCTTTCAAACGATGTCTCACAAGCCTATACTTCCCATTTAAAAAATAGAGGGTTGTACCTGTCATTTGATGGGGAATGATGGTAGGGGTGGCATTTTTCCGTTGAAGTATGTCAAATTTTAATTTAAATTTGACGTGTTTAGGGAATTTGGCTTTTACACACTGTATATGTTTATACAACATTAATCTTACTTTTTCCAGAGTGGGGTAAAATAAACCTGGGCGTGTGTCTTCTGTTTTGTGCTTTTTCCACCCCACTTGAAGAAGTATTCAACGTTTGTAATAACATTTTATATGCATATAACATAGCAGTGGTAGAAAATGAAGATGGGAAGGAAAAATGTAAACGAAAACAAAGAATACAAAGAATGACTCAAATTAAGAAAACAGAAATTATAATAAAATATAAAAATGATAATGATAGTAATAAAACTAGTAATCATAATGATGATGATAATGCAGATAATGATAAGGCAGAGGAATAGTAAATTGTAAGTTGATTTACTGGACAGGACGAAATAAAAGTAATACTTTGGGCGAAACAATTGTGAACCATACTATATTTTTAGAGATCTACATGAAAATCAGCACGAATTCGGCTCCATTCCCCTCAAAATATCGCATAACAGCATATTTTGTGACCATATGTTGGTCAACCCACATTCGAGATTGAAAACACTTTCAAACGCCTTATATGGATCTTCCGACGCCCCTCATCCTTCGCTGAGGTCGACGGGTATAGTGTTTTCAGCGTAACTCATAGTCGGCGATTTTTTTCTTTTCATGGTTGGATGCGATACGGAGGAGGTGACTGTGATCTCATGCGTGTCTCAGGTGTAAATAGATTTTCATTATTTACGAGGTTGGTAACTTGTGTTAAGGCAGACAGTGAACAGGAGTTACTTTTCAGTACGCTGCTACTCGTAAATATAACAGACTCTGTAAACCTACGTCCAACATATGAGGTTTTAAAAAGTTACAGAATGATAAAAGATTCTCATATTCTGTACCAACGACCCAACCCGGCTTCGAACATAAGGATTTTTTCCCAAGGACAATACACAAGAACTACAGGAAAATCTTTAAGGCGGTCTAAGACCCGTACATGTGTGGAAGGAGAGATTCACATTAGATTCGAATCGCTGGAGTTTAAATTCTTTTAGAAAAACGTTCTCTGAAAATAAAACAGTTCTTAAACAGTGAAGTTCGAGGTGTACTAACGATGAGCAACCACAGTCTGTCGCGTATTTCGCGTACCGCTCTTGGTAAAATCAAATGTGCCAAGTAACTTGAACACCTCCTATGAAAGTATCTACAAAAAGAGACAACTCTTCAACCTTCATTCGACGTTCCAGACTATCAAGGTTGCAAGTGATGTTCCTGTCTCCAATCAGGCGGATGGCTCTTTTCTAGATAGAATCCAGCAGCTTCAGAGTATGTTTGGGGGCGGATCTCCATACATGAGAACAATACTCCAAAGAAGGTCTGATCTGAGCTTTATAAAGCATCAAAAGTTGCTGAGATGTGTACAGTTTTCTGGTTCGGAACAGTGTTCCAAGCTTTTGAGAAGCAGCCATTCCGATTTCAACGAAATGATTGTGCCAGGACATATTGGTGTCCATTTCAACCCCCAACAAACTTATCGAAGCAGAAAGCGTTTTCGTGGCAAGGAATTGAACCTGGTTACTTTCACCCCAATTCGAAATCACCTCTAGATTCTTTTCGAGATATGCAACTTCCTGCTGCCGGTAGAAGTTACTGCACTTCGGCGAGACAGTGACGTCATCACACCAGCTAGGTTGCCTGCCGGCTCGCAAGGTAGACAGACCACTCAGTCAACCAAATTGTCACGTGGTGTCCTGTCACCCAGCAGTGAACCAATCAAAGTGTACCAAATCGTCACGTAGTGTCCTCAAACTGTCACGCAGCTCCCCATCTAATCAGAGCGCACGCTTTTGCATCTCAGAACATCGTGGCGGGAGATTTGAATTTTATGTGGACAGAAATATTTCAAACAGATAACCAATCAACGAGAGAGATCACCCAGTTACGTGATAGAAGTTACTGCACTTCAGCGAGACAGTGACGTCATCACACCAGCCAGGTTGCCTGCCGCTCGCAAGGTAGACAGATCACCCAGTCAACCAAATTGTCTCGTGGTGTCCTGGAATCCAAATGGAATGACGAGATATATATGGTGTCGTCAGCAAAGCAATTTATTGGTTTCTTGTTTTTTTTCAAATAAATCGTTGATATACAATAAAAAGAGGGCTGGAGACAATGTGGATCCCTGGGGAACACCAGCATTGATGGTAAAGGTATTCGAGAGATATTTATCGACGGTCACTTGCAGAAAACGTTCTTTCAGGAAGCTGGAGATCCATAGCATTGAAGTTTAGCCAGTAAACCCTTATGCCATTCACGGTCAAAGGCGTTAGAAATATCAAGCGCAACAGCACTCGACTCTCCATATTTCTTGATTGCATAAGGCCTTCGACACCATGGTTCATAGTCAGCTGTGCGCTAGAATTCTTTTTTTTTTGTTTCAGTATGGAAGCATGTGACTATAGCAGCTCCTTTTTATGTAATAGAAAGCACTGTGATGTGCTAAAAGGTAGTCAGTCTGATGATATGATTGTACTTCATAGAACCCCGCAAGGTTCAATTCTCGTCCCACTACTTTTCATCATCTATACATATGACTTCTCCAATAGCCCAAAGTTTTTCGATATTCATACATATGCAGACGACGAAATAGTAAAATATCCTATTGATCACGAAACATCGCTTTATAGTTATATAAAAAGTCTTGTTCAACACTGCCTGAACCTAAATCCCAGTAAATCCTCTTCAATATTTTAGAAAACCCAGAGATCGTGAAAGGATCATAGATAATATCCATTTGCGTGTTGATGGACAGTCTGTCGAAATGACTGACAAAATGAAATGCGTAGGACTCCATATAGACTTAAACCCAGATTTGTTCATCAAGTCAATACTCTCATTCAAAAGTCGTACGTACGGTATACTGAAACATCTGTATCCAAACAGACACTATCTTAGTAGGTCACTTGAAATTACCCTTCTAGGCCTAACTGATTCAATCTATGTCGTCTATGGCCCCTGTCTCGATTCCACAACTTCTCCATGAATTCAGAAAGTACAATATTAGACCAATATTCACCCTGAATTACAAAGATCATGTGACCCTGTCAGTTGAAAATGCTGAACAGAAGACAATTGCATTTCGCTTGTTTCATACAATACAGAAAAAACAAACCATTCAAATCATGTATATGGTTTGAATCAGATACGTGCAAGTAACCTCAGATATAATGATAACTCTGACTTTCCGAATTAAAACAACACTGTCCATTAACGTAGGTATCATGATGCTGTAACAATCTGTTAAATATGTTAACCAGCTGTCGCCCCCTACGATAAACAACTCTCAAAAGTCGAAACTCGTACGAGCTAAGGACTAACGAGGTCTTACCTTTCAATGTGTGTTTTTCCTAACACGGGTTGGACGATAGGAAGTGAAAATCAATCATCCAACCTAGCAGTCGAACCACCGGTTAACACAGCGGTCGATTGAGTAAGTGGAGCAAATCACCTACGTAAACTCACCAGGCTGCCGTCCCAATATATAATTCAAAAGTAAACTTGAAATTGAATTGCCTAGTCAACAGTGATCTGAACATAAACATCTGTATTTACTTTACTATTACCCTGGAAATGATTTTATATTATGCCATTCATGTACAGTTTTGCTATTTGATTTATTTATGATTTCAAAACCAAACTTTGAACTAGAAATTCCGATTTTGAACTATGTATGTATTGTTTTCAAATTGTTTGTTATCTAAAACGTTTCTAAAGTAATACAAACGTTCATTATCATTATTATTATTAATTTCAGGCAAAGTTATTTAAACGACAAAACCTTTCTTTCCCTACAAATTAATCTCTCCTAAAAATATACTCCTTTCAATTTAATAATAACACTAATAATAAAACCCCGTTTGCTTTGGGACACTAAAATCTCAAATGAAGTTGAACGATTCTTTTGATTAGTTTTCTAGTAAATTAGTCTTTCTCTGCTGTCAAACCTCTTCATCCTTTTCACGCTAATATAAATAGCTATTTTTGTTCGACCCCTCTTTTCAGAATGTTCACCTAGCTTTACAGACAACTGAAGTTGTGTTTAGTGTTTTCTGGTTGCTAAGGATATTAATTCAATAAGAAATCTTCAGCTTTTAGCAAAAAATCCTAAATTTGTTTACGGTGAAATGTGAACACTTTTTGAAGAAATCCGTCCTATACTGAGGATCCTACTGAAGTGGATGAAATTTCCTACAAAATGCATATATCAACGTAGAAATTCAGATAATATTTGACCCCGCTAGAGCTCGCTGAAGAAAAGCCATTTTGTGACACTTTTGTGACACTTGGTAGAACACCCTGCGAAACCCGCAGGGTGTTCTGAAACCACAAGAACTGGCTCTTTCAGATGTGGAAGTTCGTGATGTTTTTACGGAAGAGGCTGACATCTGGCAGATCAACACCTCGGCAGGACGGAATTGATTTTTCAATGGACCACATAGTTTAGGAAGTGAGGTATTAGAAACCTAAAGACTAGTATTCAAAGTCAGCGCGATCAAATTTTCACACTTCTTGGGTGCACTACTGAAACCACCTCATTCAATTGATTCCTTGGTAGGCAATTTATTGTAGGGGCCGTTCTCAATCAAATTATCAAATCTCTCATAATAACGTAATTTGGCCAATATAACAGCCTTTTTTGCTTCAGATATAAAACATCATTAATTCTCAATCATTCAATAATCATTCTTTCTTGGTTTTTCACCCAATATCATTGATGTGTGTCTGGAAGTAAAAGTATGCCCTGTTAGGAATTGAGACCAGTTTCAGAGTTGGGAAATCATGTATTTCACCTTTGGAAGACGCCAACTTGGTTAGTGAAACGCGCGTCTTGAATGGTGTTGCAATTTTGTTTGAAGGTGATTGACAATGTTTCATGATGAATTTCACTAGTTCGGACTTCCATTGTCTACTTTATAAAATGATTTGAAATCCATGAAACAACTAAAAAAGAAGAATTAAAAATGAATAGCTGAAAATAACAATTATATTAAGCAAAATAAACCTGAAATGAAATAATAGTGAAATGAAATACAAGTAAAATAGAAGAATTGAACAAAAATAAATGAAAATGAAGAAATGAAAAAAAAAAGTTGAAAGATTCCAAGTCACGTTAGTTCACGACGATTCGATTGTTAGTATTTTATTTCACTATTATTTCATTTCAGGTTTATTTTGCTTAGTATAGGTAATTGTTATTTTCAGCTATTCATTTTTAATTCTTCTTTTTTAGTTGTTTCAGGGATTTCAAATCATTTTATATAGTAGACAATGGAAGTCCGAACTAGTGAAATTCAGGGTGTTGCAGTTCTGGTGTTCGGGACAATGTTTGTTTTGAACATTCACTTTATAGTCTTGAGATAAATTGTAGTAAATATTATTTTCATTTCAAACTTTATTTTAATACATAGGCAAAATTATAATAAGAAGGGCAAGTAATCACTATAATTTAAATTCCATTCAAATACAATATTTCGGGATAAATTTGGTAAGCAGTACGAGTGAAATTATAGTTAAATTCCTTATGATCCAGTGGAAGTTAATGTTACCAGAGCTTATTTTTGGTATTTGCACGAGGTAATCTATAATTTCTCAAGAAAGCAATATTTATTAGCAGTTGCCCTCAATCTTAGAAATAATTCTTAGAATTTATTCACATCGTAAACCTCAAACCGCAACGACAAATATTTCTCTAAAATTGTATATATCAATGTGTCACTATATAAATATAAACAAGGAATAATAAAAGAAATAATAGAAAATAACAACGAAAAAACGTTTTACGAGTGATGGCATAGTGGAAAGGACTTTAATCGCGAAATTTCGAGTTTACTTTGAACATATATCTATGTTCTGCAACTTTTTCTCTTAAGAATTAAACAGAGTCTGTTCAAAAAATGGGTGAGGTGAATTTTCATTTTTCTCAAAAAATATTTATTTATTCATCAATTTCTATTTTTTTTCCTTTCAAAGAAGTTATCTTCAGCAAAGATTTGGTTTATATTTCCCCA